>JAQFZU010000021.1:0-107668 GCA_034696185.1 Henia vesuviana
ACTTTAAACCTCATAAATTTCTCCACCAGTCTGAGCCAGTGCATGAGGCTTGAAAGGACATGAAACAGTTGGAACCCAGTGTCACACTTCTACCTTTATTTACTTCTGCTTGTATTCAAGAATATGATAGTTCTAGCTGCAGATATATGCTAAGTAGCAGGTTGATAAATGAGTATATGGAAGATATAGGTAATAATTCAATTGGATGATTCACTTAAGTTTTCTCATTAATTTATTTACTTTTCAAAATTTTAGTAGCTGTAGATATTTTCATCGAGTTTTTAGAAATTGCCATTCATTCTATTTTATATGTACGACAACTCTATCCAGTAACCATTTTTGAAAAACGGATGAAGTATAACATACCAGTTTTTGTAAATTTAAAATGTTTTATATAAATTTCATTTTAGGTTTTAAAAATCTCTAATTTATCATTCTAGATAAGTACTCATCAGCCTATAAATAAATACATACAAGACACTTTGGATGCTGTAAAAGTATTGAAGACCAATATAGAAAAAGTTGCTATTGTTATTAACAATAAGGATCACAAACCATTAGAAAAATTTATTTTCGAAGTGGATCTCCACAACAATTTTAATACTAAACTGTTTGTATTAATATTTCAGATTTGTAAACAATAATTAAAGCCGATACATATTAATTTAGGGACGATTCATATCTCCTACGTATGGAAAAAGCGATTAGAGAATTTTGTTTTAAACTTAATACTTGTGAAGCCTCATTAGCACCTTTACCACCCGATTGCTATTTCACGATTCAAGTTCATACTGACGAATCTGCTGCTACTGAAATAGAATCGGAGCAAAATGTATAAATTACATTATTGATTGATTGCTGCTTTCCTTTTACTTACTATAATTGTGAATTTAACAGTTTCTCAAGTTTCCATGGGTTTTAGCTGATTCTGAACAAACAATTGTAAATAAAGCTCATATTTTACCTCTCAAATGCATGGAGCACGAAATTCTTAAAGTAGGTTTGGTTTAATTACTCAAAAGAGCAGAATTGCTATTAAAAATTATTTTTAATTTAGATGCAACTGTATGTAGAAGAATCGGAAGAAAAATATTGAAAATATCAGCCAATATAAGTACATAGTATGAAATTTTATTTATATTTTTGCATTCACGTTTTATATCTATAACTGATTATCAATTGCTAATAATAATACTGATATACGATTTCAAATGGATAATCTCGTTGAGTTATTAAGGTTCTGTGGTAACACTCAATACCATATTTGAGCATTTGACAACTTTAGTTAAAAACTGATAGTTGAAAATAATCTAATCATACTCGTTTTGCACTAGTCCTTGTGCCTCGAACAATTATTTGTATATGGTCCAATACAAAACGCGTAAGCCATTATGTGAGCAACATAATTCTGTTCTTGCAAACCATGAACCAAATGAGCCATTGGTCCAGTGGCATAAAGCGCCACATCATCACCACCATGCGTTTCGCCTGAATTTGGAACTGCAGATTGCTGAACATAATGCCAATCAGCTGCAATTAAAATGTCGTAAATAATTTGGGTTTGAATTAAAGATGAGATTATCATTATTCGTACTAGTATCATCAAGAGCGATATTACGCCTTAATCCCGTTTCCTCATATTTAAAACCTGGCCCAGTGGTGTATAATAGCGATGTATATGGCAAACGATCCTTATCGGATTTGCCGGCAATTCCTATTAATTAAATTTGTATTAAAAGATATATATAAAACTCATAAAAACTATTTACAACCTAAAATATTATTTCCTCTTTTGGGATACCCATTAATTGTCATTACGTGCGCGTGGTCTGCCGTAACTAGGATGAGAGTCTCATTTAAATTTACTTTTTTCATTGTTGCAGAAATGGCTTCTTCGAAAGCTAATGTTTCTTCCAAAGCCTTGCGGGCAATCGAAGCATGGTGAGCATGGTCAATTCTTCCTCCTGCATAACACAAAGTGCAATACTAATTTAATCACAATAATTAAATTTGGTCTTTCCCATTACCTTCAACTAAGAGAAAGTATCCGTTTTCATTGGTATCAAGGATATCGATTGCTTTGAGGGTCATTTCGGTAAGAGACGGTTCCCCATCGGGACTTTTATTTCGCTCGCTTTCGTAGCTCATATTTTCATCAGCAAACAAACCTTTAATTATAAATAAATAAAATTACTCCTTTGATCTTTTGTATTAAATTTTCGGTACCTAAAACAATGTCTTCATAAATGTTTATTTTGTCGAATTCTTTTAGCGTGGATACAAATTTTCGGGATTTATTTTTGGTTGTTATATTCTTCCAATGTTCAATTAAATTCCGCCCATCTGATCTGAGACCAGAATTTTTAGAGTAGTCTGTGTTTGAGAGGAAATGCTGCCGTCCACCTCCTAAAACGACCTGAAAAATAATATAATTGAAATCATTAGGCTATTGTTTAAGTAAATACTTGAAAATTACTTTGAGTTCTCTGCCAGGTAAATCTTCGACTAATTGGCGAGCAATGTCTTTACAATTTGCATCGTTTGCGGTCATAAAATTATTAGATTCCCAGTTTCGGTTCGCTACGTGAGCGTAAACTGCTGCGGGTGTTGCATCTGTTATAGCAGTTGTTGTAACAATTCCAACACTTCTGCCTTCGAAAATTGATATGTTATTAGTAAATAATAATTGGATTAATTTTTAATTATTTAAATACCTGATTCTTGGGCCCAATCTGCGATGGATTTAATTTTAGTTTTCTCAACAGAACTACATTCATTATATATGGAATATGCATTTAAACCTATAGTTTTGTAATTAGCTTTAACTCCGCTTAAAAATGCAGTAGCAGTTCCCGCTGAATCAGGGACTTGTCGGTCAACGTTGTATGTCTAATCTCGTGTTACAAGAAAATAGGTTAAAACGTTTTAAAATATATGATGTGATAAATTAATTAGCTCGCAAACGATGTGCCTGTGATCCAATAATTTACTGGCAATTTCGGATTCTTTTGCAAATGGGCTATTAAAATATGATCGATGAGGTAAATGCACATCAAGTAAGATTAATAAAAAAAAATTTCCCTTTTATTTTAAATGGGATTCGTCGTTTAGTATTTTAAATGTGGGTCAAAATATCTTTCATACCCCAGTGGGTAACTAGAAAAATATTAGGAATCAAATTACACATCATGAAAGTTATTGTAGAGATAGGGAAATGTCATTTGCGCTATTACGAACTTTATAATGACCTTGATTAGAGCTGAATGTGGAAATCGCTCAAATTCGAGGAATTCTTCTTCTCCTCTTTGATTTTTTTTTTGACCTTTGTATATTCGTGCGGCGGTCAATGTTGGTATGCTCAATCCATCGCCCAGAAATAATATAACATTTCTAGCAATTTTATTGTTTAATTCGAGTTTTAATGTTGCATCTATGTTGCTTTTGGCCTGCTCATTCCAATATTTTGGATCTGCAAAAAGATTTCAAGAAATTGTGTAATAATTGTGTAAACAATTTTATAATCATAAATATTTATCATGGTTGGTGATTGTAATTGCAAATATCAAAAAATGCCTTTTGCAACAGAAATTACGTCATGTTTTCGTTATCACTTTTAAAAGGCATTATAAATAGTTAGAAATTCTTTCAATTTTGCTTTTATTATTTTTAAGTAAGTGCCATGTTTTATAAAGATTTCAATCGTTAGCATATGCACAGACTTTTAAAAGTGAATTTTATAATTTATTTTTTTATTAGGTGCATTCACAAAAAACGTGCCAAATTCTAAATAGTATTTGTAAAAAAAGTATTTGCAATAAAAGTTTAAATGCCTTTGAACGCATAGTGTATTTATTGTATCTTAGGGTTAATTAGTGAGCCTGACCATAAGTAATTTATAACTTAATTTGTATGTTTATAGTGATTTTAAAAATTAATTTTTTCTTGATTATTTGAATTACCTAAATTTTTTAAAAAATTATATCGCGCTAAATTAATTAAAATAGTTTTTTTTAGATTTTATTTGGATTAAATGAAATATTTTCCTTTAAATTTCTGTAAAATGCTAATAAGAATTGAATATATATACATTTTATCAATAACAGAAAAAATGAATTTTACTAATGATGATCAGCGAAAGTAAAATTAATAAAAGAAAAATTTAGAATTTACCTCTATCATCAATTGCCAGACATGGAGCACACTGCACTGGTTTCAAATAGAAAAGTAAGTAAATCCACAATCCCAAGATTGAGATGACAATCATTTTCTAATAAAATAATTACTAAGAATTATCCTCAATGCAATCGTCTAATGATAGTAATAACAATTAGCGTCTAGAAAAGCCAAAAAACAATCCAACCTGAACAGTTTCTAATTCTACAATTTCAAGAATTCTTTGCCTTTTTTCTGCTTCTTTACACAAGGGAATTTACTACTAACTCTCTATAAAAAAAAATCTAGAATTTTAAATCTGTGGTACAAAAAGTGGCTTGGCAAGTCTCATGAAAATAAAAAAAATCAAAACTGACGGATAATATATTTATGTAAAATAATTTAATGCAGCGCCAGAGTCGCCGTAAAATTTTTAATAAAATGTATTTTAGTAAAATAAAATGTACTATTTATTAGCGAAACTAATATGCTTTTAAATTAATTTCTAATAAGTATTTTTAATATTCACTCTTATTTCCCTTCTTTGTTTCATTTTCGAATTATATAACATATCCTTATAAGGATTTGTTTGTTTGTGTGTTACATGTTGCTACTACTTCTAATTAGGGTGAAGTCTATGTCACTTGTCGAATAATGTACCTATTCATTAAGACCCTCAATGCCTACCGGTAAATCTTAATTCTTTTTCTTTCCAATGATGCAAATTCGACCCCTCCTGAGATTAGAAGTCTGCTTCAGGAATTAAAGAGCATTGAAACCATTAGCCCCGAGTTCGAATGATTAAACTTTTCCATTAATGATCCCCAGAGTACCAAAATTTCTAGTTGAGTAAAAACGATGCGACTAGGAAAAAATTCATCTAATTGATAAAAAATTAAGTGCAAAAAAGGTTTAATATTGTCAATTGTCAGTAACGTGAAATTTTCTAAAAAAAAATAATTAGCTAAAATATTGAATTAAATGAAATCTATTGTTCTCGCAATAACTGATGATGGCAGCGACAGAAATAAATGTCAAAAGCGACCTTATTGATAATAGAGTTTAACTCCTGATGCAAAATTATCAGTTAATAATGGTTCAATATCAATTAAGAGCAGCCTCAATCACAAGTTAGTACAAATAGAGACTAATTTACGGACTTCTAAAGTAATCTACAAAAGTTACTTACTTCTGCTCGAATTGAAGATCCTGTTGTAAATCGACTGAATACCAGTCATTAATGAAATGTATAATTAATTTAACAGCTGTTTGAAAAATTACGCGCGCAAGTTTGCAATTGCGGTGATCAGATCGATGCAATTTCAGAAATTGTTTTCCATAATCTGTTTTTGTAAATTCATATTACGCCTTTGATACAATTGATAGACGTTACTGTCATAAAGCGAAAAATCGCTGAAGCGGCTGCACTGCTAAGCTTGCTCTACATCCACCTTTGCTGGACCAACACTCCTTAATAAATAGATATCACGCAAACAGCAAAGTTCGGGACAATCTAAATTAATGACGATCGTGAAAGAATGAATCACAATTACAATATTATCAAATTTTTATTAGATGATGAAGAAAGGTAAGAGTGAAATAAAAGCAAAATATTTATTGAGAAGTTAAGAGTTGAAAGCACTTAAGCAGATCTTTAACGACTCATTGAAGTTTACTGAAGAAATATTGAAACTTAAACTACAAGATAAAAGAAATCAAAACATTTCTATAAAATCAGAATAAATGTGGCTAACAATTTTATCGAGTTTAATAGTATTAAATTATTTTTTCCATGAATTAAGATAAATGATATTTTATAACTGCCAGCTATCAATATATGGTATCTTATTTACATTTTGATTCTGTTATAATTTCACATTTTCTTCACAGTTACTTAAAACTTTACATGCATCTATTATTAAAACTATAAAACGAATGATTATTGTTTAAAAAAATATTCTAGTAACCGCTTAGACGAATCGATTAATAAATATTGTTAAAATAAACAAACTAACTAGTAATTCAATTCGAATACTGAGATTTGTACTGCTTGATGGTCTCGGACAGCCTTTTACGTATGGTCCAATGCAAGCTGAATATGCCATTACGTGCGCGATATAATTTTGTTCTTGCAAACCATGAAATAAATGAGCCATTGGTCCAGTGGCATAAATAGCTACGTCGTCACCACCATGCGTCTCGTCGGACATTGGGACCGCTGCCAGCTGCAGGTAATGGAAATCAGCTACAATTAAAATTTCAAAAGTAAATTAGTTTGAACAATTTATTATTTTTTTCTTTGTGTTACTAGTATCGACGAGACTAATGTTATGACGTGTGCCTGTCGCCGTGTAATTATATCCGGGTCCAGTAGTATACATTATCGTGGTATAAGGAAGATGATCAATATCGGATATATCGCTAATCCCTAAAAGAATTTCATTTAGAAATCACGTGTAAAATATTAGAAAAAAAAATTATTACCTAAGATATTATTGCCTCTTTCAGGATAACCATTAATTGTCATCACATGTGCGTGATCCGCCGTTACAAGAATCAAAGTCTCATCTAAATTAACTTTTTTTGTAGTTTTCAAAATAGCATCGTCCATCGCTAAGGTGTCTTCCAGAGCTTTTCGGCCAAGATTAGCGTGGTGAGCATGATCGATTCTGCCTCCTGTATATTATAAAACTTTTAGTTTGTAATTCGAATTCAAAATTCGTTTATCCCATCACCTTCGACTAAGAGAAAATATCCTTTTTCATAATTATCAAGTATTTCGATGGCTTTCAGAGTCATTTCAGCAATCGATGGTTGTCCCTCGGGTTTTCTATCACGATCGCTTTCGTAGCTCATATGTCTATCGGCAAATAACCCTGACAATGAGTATTTAAAAATTATTACTCTTATTAATCCTTGTTATTATTCGACTCTCGGTACCTAAAACAATATCATCTTTAACATTTATTTGATTCAATTCGTCTGATGTAGATACAAATTTTCGAGATTTATCATTCGGTGACATAGTTTTCCATTTCTCAATTAAATTCAATCCGTCCGCTCTAACTCCGTACTTTCCAGTTTCATTTTTATTTGAGAGAAAATGTTGCCGACCTCCACCTAAAATAACCTAAATGCAATAAACAATAATTTTATTAAAATTGAAATTTAATGAAAAATAAAGATTAATTTAAAATTACTTTAAAATCTCTGCCAGGTAAATCTTCGACTAATTGGCGGGCAATATCCTTACAATTTGCATCATTTACAGTCATAAAATTATCAGATTCCCAGTCACGGTTTGGAACGTGCGCGTATAGAGCTGCAGGTGTGGCATGTGTTATTGCTGTTGTGGTAACGACTCCAGCAACTCTTCCTAACAAATCACGTTTATTATTTCTAAAATCATTGGGGTAAATTTTTATTAAATTAAATACCTGATTCTTGTGCCCAATCTGCAATAGATTTTACTTTTGTTTGCTCCACAGAACTGCATTCATTAAACTTGGAATATGCATTTAAACCAATGGTCTCGTAATTAGCTTTAACTCCGCTTAAAAATGCAGTAGCAGTTCCCGCAGAGTCTGGGACTTGGCGGTCAACGTTGTATGTCTAATAAATTTTAATTTGAAAAATAAAATAAATTAAAGAATTTTAATGCATAAGAATCGGATTGAATTGTAAATAATTCTATCTGTGTTGTAAAATTTATCATAGAGATTCAGAAATGTCTATTGTATGTTTCAGAACTTTGTAATGACCTTGATTAAAGCTGAATGTGGAAATCGCTCAAATTCGAGGAATTCTTCTTCACCCTTTTGCTTTTTTTTCTGACCTTTGTATATTCGTGCGGCGGTCAATGTTGGTATGCTCAATCCATCGCCCAGAAATAATATAACATTTCTAGCAATTCTATTGTTTAATTTAAGTTTTAATGTCGCTTCGATATTGTTAAATGCCAGCTGATTCCAATAATTAGGATCTGAAAACATTTTAAACAACAATTATTGAAATGGCAACTGTTCCAATTTTCTGAAAAAAATTTTCTCTTAAGATAAAATTAATAAAAGGTAAATTATTATTAAAAATATTAATTAACCGTATCTTAACCGTATAATTATAACTTTTTAATATCTATGTGACATAGATATTAAAGAGTTATAATTATTTTATCAATCGTTTAAATATTATTAAAAAATGGCATTAATAAGTTTATATTTCAGGTTTATATGAATATTAAAAAGACTTAAATAATCATTGAGATTTCCTATAAAATTTCACCGGAAAAATAATTATTAAATCTTTAATTTTGTTTTTCAATATCAAGGAAAAAATCAGTTATCTATTACTTTTAATTTTCCAAATCTTATTAATTTCATCTTGATTATAAATGTTATACAATACTATATGGATACATAATAAATGAATCTTACATTTATTTATGACGGTGTCAAATTAATATTCTTATAACATTTAAAATTTTCAAATTTACCTCTATCATCATTTGCCGGGCTTGGTAAACACTTAACTGTCGTTGAATATAAAAATAACTGAAAACAGGTCCCGAGGATGAAAACGATAATGATCATGTCGGGATATAAAAAAAATCAGTAAAAAAATAAACGTCTAAATTCCCCAACGCTCGTGTTTCAAATGATCTTCTAAATGGGCTACTTGAAAGCCGAGCAAATACTCTCCAAACAGGTCTGACTTAAATCCAGAATTTACAGAATTCCTATCTGTCCTCACACACGTTCACCTGTACGAAATTTACATACCACTCGTTATCAAATTTTTAAAAAAATATTTCTGACGTTTAAAGTTATTAATGAAAAATAGTTTACGCAGGTCACATCGAAAAAAACAAGAACAATGAGATAAGTCACGTAAAATAAACGAAATACTTAATCAATCAAATTTTCATTTCGACATTTCGATAAAACGAGCGATATATTTTAAAATGTACTCAATAAAATAAATTTATCTACTTTATTTCACACATATAATACAATTAGGTCGGTAATTGCAAAATTAGGTTTTTCCCCTAATCTGACACATCCTGGTTTTCAGGCTTTGAGTTCATTTAAGGAATGTTGTAATGTTGAGTTTCAAAATGAAAAAAAACATTTAAAAGTTCAAATAATAAACTCTGGCTATGAATCTAAAACTTAATTTCATAAAAAGTACCTCACTATATATAAAAATTAAATTCAAATCATAATTTTACTTCCATACTTTAACAACCCCATTTCTCGCTGCAGAAATAAAAAGAACTTGAGACGTCTGACAAATAGCTAAATCACTTATGCAATCATTGTGTCCGACTGGTGGCATTTCCGGACCATTTTCCTCTGCAATGCCACTTTGTTCTGGTGGTTTTTTATATGTTTCACAAATCACTTCGGTACCATCAATGAGCCGTGATCTGAGTAACAAATTGCCTCAATTAATAAAATGTTTATCACCATTCGCAGCATTATTTTTTAAAAATTGTTTAATAATAGGAAAAAATATTTATTAAATAATGAGTCTTAATGAACTTACTGGTAATTAGCGAGAGATGATACACCATCATTGGCAGCTCCTGCAGCTATAAATGAATTTGACGGGGTCCCCAAATTCCAGTATCGAATTCTCATATCAGAACCAGCTGTCAAAACAATTGGTTCAGTCTCGCCGGGCCACACGCAGAGTGCATGAACTGAATGATTGGAAGCCTAAAAGTTTTTAAAATAAAAATTTCAATAATTTAAACGATGATGTGTATATTTAATATACGTACTTGAGTCTGGCACAGAGGGGGCTCAGGACTAGCCCACAGGGTAATTTGTCGTGCACCTGTTTCTACGTCCCACACATTGACTTCGTTATTACCATTTACAGCTGAGATAATCCACGAATGTCGTTGAGGATGTAACTCCAAACGACGAACTCGAGCGCCTTTAACAAAAAGAATAGAAATTGAAATATTCGATTTTTAAGTAAAAAAAAAGGTAGTAATTTTACTGGCAGGGTGAGATAAAGTAGAAATAGGCAATCGAAACCGAATATCCCAACAGACATGAATCCCCTTTGCAGTCCCAGCTATCAACCACGATTGACGCGCATCAACGCAGTAAGATGTGATCAAACCTTAATTCAACAGTTAAAATAATTAGTTATCAAATTAAAAGCTAATAAAGGCTAATAAAAGGTACAAACAAATCAAAATTCACCTTGTTGTGGATCGTTTTCTAATTTCCACGCAACTCCCGGTGATCTGAGATCCCACCCATAAATTGAACCATAAACTGTGGCGTAAGTTAAAACCGATTGCGAACCTAAAATAGACTTGTTAAATCTTAATAATTCACTTTTTAAAATTGCTGCGAACTGACCGGCATCAAAATAATTCATATCCACAACGCACCCATCTTCTTGTTTATTCAAAGTGCGCGTGTACAAAACTGGTAATTTCATGCTTGCTACTTCGTATCTATTATTACAAATTTAAGTAATAAAAAATTAATAATTAAAATTACAAAAGTATCTGTTACTTAAAGACATTAATGGTTAAATTATCAGATGCCGATGCTATGGCTTGGTTGTTATGGCAAACGGCTAACGATGTAATTTGTCCTTCTTGTCGATTATAGGTTTGCCTCGAACGATTTGCGATAGTTTTCGACTCCATTCGTGCGCAATCCCAAATTTTAACAGTACCGTCGTTAGATGCGGTAACAAATAAACAGGTTTCAGGTATAACTATTACTCTGCAATTGTAATTTTGTTGATTTTTATTTTGTAAAATCAATAATTATATTATTTTACCTGTTAACAGCCGCCTTGTGCTCGTATAAGTGCGCGACTAATAATCCTTTAGGTTTCCAAGTTGCTGGAGGATGTTTGCCATCACGTGCGCAATCACCCTCGAGATATCCATTGTTTAAATTGTTTATAGAACGTTCGGTCACTTTTTTATAAATGAGGTCTCGTAATTCCGATTGACATGGTAATATGTGAGCTAGAAATTTCCAAATGATAATTCGAAATAAAAATATTTAACCTTAATATTTTACTTTGTATTTTTTGATTTGCAAACAGCAATTTATCGCTACTCGCCACTCTCTTTGTCGAATGCATTGGCACGTTGATATGAGTTGGCAGATTAGGGTTTGCGCTTGGAGTTCCATTTTGGCCATTCGAAGTCGATAGATTACCTTGAGGTAAACTCTGTTTCATTGATGCAGTGTATTCACTTTGACTAGGCAACCGCGGAGATGTGGGAGGATTAGTGGTGCCAAACATGTGATGCCATTCTTCACTCACCAAGTGGCCACTACCTTCTTGATTCCCGCCAACTTTCTTCCGAAGTGCTCTATTGGCCTGAACATTCTGTCCGCGTACACCAACATTAATTTTCTCTTTCATCAAATCAAATTGATGCCTCAAAATGTGAGGATGAAGTGAGAGTTCAATGTAGCCTTCGCAATCTTTTTTGTGTTTGTTTTCTGTTGAAGTTCGAGAAGAATAAGCTTTCAGAACATATTCTCTCATCAACAGCAAAATGTCTTCGGTGCTCTCAGTCATTGAGTCGCCGACTAATCGTCGGTGCAGCAATCGTACATTAGCGTCGATTTCACCATATTGAGGTAGATGGCCACTTCGTGTGATACCTCTCAACATTTGACGTTTATGAAGACATTCGAGTAACGCGGTTATGTGAGGCGAACGAATAATACTATCGTATACAGAACGTGGAACGGGATCTTTCAGTGCACTAAGTAGCATTATCTGTTAATCGAAATTTACTTAATTAAAATCATGTGATATTAATGGTAAGTACTCACTTCTTTATCAACTTGAATAACGGAATACTTCAAAAATGGGAGAATCAGAGGTAGCAATTTACAATGAATGTCAGCGACATTGATGTTTCGTGCTACCGCGCATATGAAACCCACGGCGGCATGTCGTATCCATAAATTTGGATGGCACAGTAAAGGCGCCATTTCGCTTAGCAATTCGTACAAAGTGAGCTTTTGAAGAAGACCCAATTCAGTTAAATTAGCCATTGCGTTTAGAGCTGTTACAGTCACTGATTCTTCAGTATCGCTGATACCCTGAATTAAAATTAAATGATTTTAATTTTCAAATTTTGTTTAAAAATAAAAATATAACGTACTTGCTGCAACAATGGTTTTAAGATATACGAACTCTGCCATCCAACGTATGCAGCAACTCCAACTATGCAGTCAAAAAAAGCTGCCCTTAAATGTCTATCGCCTTTGTCGTTTAGAAATGTGATCATATGAGAGAATAAAATATCATTCGCTGAAAATAAAAGAAATCTTTTAAGTCCAAAATAAATTTTTAATTGTTAAGTTTAACCTTTCTGGTGTCCAAAAAACACACAAAGCCTAGTAATTCCATTTTCCATTAAAGTTTGCTTAATGATATTATCACAATCACTAAGTAAAGTACTGACTATTTGCTGAATCATTTCGTGCAATGCTTGCAATTCTGTATCGTAACTTGCCTGTAAAAGTTACAAGATATTCGTTTTAAGTGATTAAAACAATGGTCTAAACTTTACGTGACTATGCAATACACTCCCATCTTCTACAGTGTCCGCATCATCATTTTCAGTATTCAATTGTGACATTTCGAGAAACCTTAAATGACGTGAAATCAATTTTATTTTTTAAAATATTCAGATCTTTTTAAAAAATACCTAAGAGCTATTTCAGCCAATTCAGCAATGTTTTCAGCAAATGCAATCCTAACAACAACGGCTTCATCGTGCGTTAAGTGTGATAAATTCGGCAAAATGTATTCGGGAAATATATTGGCATCATTTCTTGGTACGGATTTCACTTTTCCAAGACATTTTGTCAGCACGCGTAATGAAGCAGCTCTAACTCTGGGATGATCGTCTTTTACTAAATAGAGCTAACGATTTTAAAAAATATTGTGTTCAGTGTCATTTTTAATTTATTTTCAGTCAGTACCATATAAGGAGTAAGCCTATCTAGAATAATTTCTGCACTCAAATATGGAGTCAAAGTGAGCATCATTTCGAGAGCAGTAAGTTTAGCCGAACAATGCTATAAAATTTTTTTTTAAATGTTATTAAATTAATAATAAAATATTATTTTTGTTTACCCTCAAAGCTCTAAGAGTAGACGTAATTAATGAGATAATAATCACTAGTCCATCAATAGGAATAGATTTTTTAGATTCGTCACTGACTTTCTGACTTTCCTCACGTAATGTATTTAAAATCTTCTGTAAGTCCCGCTTTAATCGAACGATTTTATCATCGGCTGTGATAATTGGAAATCCAGCAAATCCGTGCATGTATTCCCGTAAAAAACTATAAAAATACTCAGGAAAAGCTTTATCCCGTTGATCGTTTAAATATCCTTCTGCTGACAAACGACAAGACGGTTCTTTCTGCATCATGTGACACAACATCGTCTAAATTCATTCATAAATATTCATTAAAATTAGTTTTTTTAACAGATTTAAAAAAGTATACTTTGATGTTCAAATCTTCAATTCTTTCCAGAACTTTAGAAGGATTGTATTCATCATTTCTATATGCTAAAAGTTGTCCAAGATCAAAAGGCGAGTGGCCCTCAGTAAATAATTCAGTTAATGCGCACCTAATTTTAACATTTTCCATTATTTATTTGCAGGATATTTTAATTCAAAATTAAAATTACCCTACAGAGAAAATATCCATAGATGGTTGCAAATTTCCTTTTCTGATTTCATCATCTGGTAAAGATAAATTGCTGGCAACAATCGCATCGGTATTAAGCGTTTTAACAAATCTTTCAGGCGCTATATAACAAGTTCGCCTTCGTGATGTGTCGAAAAAATAAGAATAATCGGCCGGATTATCTTCTGGTAAGTAAGCGGGCTTAAAACTGGCAAAATCTGTCAGCAATACCCAATTCCATCCAGTAATCATCACGTTTTCTAGTTTTATATCGCCGTGGCACACCTTCAAGTTATATTAATATAAATAACAATTGATTGTCTTGATTACTTTCAGATTCATTTACCCCGAGCTTGTGACATTGGCTTACAGCACACAACAACTGAAAAGCGATCCATTTCTTTTCTATGCAATTTAGAAATGGTCTCGTACTAATTCGATCGTATAAGTTGTCTTTAACATATTGACGAAATAATAATCCAGCTTTTTCTGTCAACTAAATTTAAAAATTAGAAATTAATTATATATTTACATGTATTTAGATTATCATTTAGGATAAAATATGCTCACAATGAATTTCTGAAATGGATGGCAATTTGGAACGGAGCTTATTTTTACTTTAATTTCTGAAAAAATCAAAATAATAATTTGGAGTTGGAATTGTAAATTTTTATCTGAAATATTAAAGATAATACCTTCCAATTGATCGTTATATATTTTTAGAGGAAAGGTTGGGTCATGAATTGCAAACACTTTAACTACGACTAGACCTTCGCTGAATTTTGCTCGCGCAACTTTTAGAAATCGGGTGCTGCCTAAGCTGTAATGATAAGAAAAATTGTTAAAGTATGTTAAATAGTTATAAATTTTTTCAGCTGATTCCTTACCTAATATCGAAAGTGTATTCTGGCAATTCAGTTAAGTAATACTCAACTGGCAAAATTTGTGAAGGTGCAATACCTGTTAATTGGTTTCCCATTGCTTTTATATATATCGTATAAGTTTTTGTTTTGTTTAGGTCCTAATTTAACGTAGCTGACCAACCAATTCTCATCTCAACTAGTGGCACCTTACAGTAAACTTGAAAAATACTCCCACTTATAGCTGTAACAGGAGTAATTATTCGATTAGCTATCCTGTACCATATAATAAAAAAAGAAATATTCTTTTTTAAACATTATGTTTTACAAGTTAATAAACGCTTAAAAATTAATTAAAAATTTAAAATTCTTTTGTAATGATAATTTTTATTTTAAAAAAATTTTTACTAATTAATTCATGATTTTAATTTAATAACGGCAGAATATTTTAATCAGTTTTTTTTTAATTTATTTAAAATTTATCATTTTGATGTGATTGGAAATATTTACACACCAATGGATTATTACAACCATCGAAGGAGCCAATAGAAATAAAACCATTACGCATTTTATTGTATATCAATTAACTGTGTCTGGACTGAGATAAACAAATGGCACCTGCTGATGATTCGATGGAGATTGAAGACTTTGGATGAGACCCCATTCTCGTGCGAAATCGATTTTTCTTTACCATGTAAACTGAAAACCAAAATCGATCCAATTGCAACTGGATTTAACATTATGCATATAAACTACATCTACATTAGTTCCTTATGGAATTTTTACGGTAGGCTGGAAATGTAAATTTGACAATTTTGCTGATGTGAAAACAAAAGAATGCGCAAAAAAGCAAACCTTTTTACATGGCATTTGTAGCACTTAATTACTATTCCATCATATAAGACAAACATAAAACATGTTTCAATTTTTTTATTTTAAGATCATGGGTTTAAAAACTCGTTAAATGGTATGCAAATTAAAGTTTAACGTAGACTAAAATTCTAAACATTTGAAATTCTTTTGTTTCTACTTTACATGATATTGCTTTTTGTGAGATAAATTATTTGCAAGGTAATATGTGGAAGTTGAATTATCCAATAATATGTGTATTTCTTTTATGTAGGAAGAAGAAATAATCATATTTTTTTGATGTATGTTTAAAGCCGCACTATTTTTCAATAGTCTAATTTATACAATGTAATAATTTAATATTACATTAAAAAATACAACATTCACAATTTTAATAACATTAAAGACACACCATTCCGCATCAAATTTTAAAAAAGGTGGCATAACGCCAAATGCTATTTAATAATCAACGACTATAATTATAGTAAACTAAAATAAGTTATTTTTTTTTAGTAATTTTAAACAAAAATCATGTACAAAAAAAAGAAATTATAATCAATTATAGTTTAGGCCCATGTTTCTCAAGTCAATAACTGACAAATTACTAATCGAAATCTACATTGAATTATTTTCAAATCTCCTTCTCACAACACCAACTAGCAAAAACATCAAAATACAATAAAAACCAATAATTGCCAGTTATCTCGTATTTTAAAATTAATTGGGCCTCGACTAAATTAAACTAGTGACTAACTATACTGATAAAAAAATATTTTGTTTTTACAAAATAAGAATCTAACATTTCAGTATTCCCAGAAACTGATTTTTAGTATCTCAACTGTATTCTTTACCGCCTTGTCTTTTATCTATTGTTTGGTCCCAAAAATGTTCTCAAGTATTGAACAAAAATAATTATTAATGTAAAATTAAATTATATTTAAACTAAATTTAGTTACATATTATGTTAATGATTGCATTGACTATTTTTTGGTTGATTTTTCAACCTGATTCCAGGTACTCGATTTGTGTTATCAACAAGGCATCGATATATTTTTAAAAAAAAATTTTCTTTCGAATTCCATTTTCATTCCAACTGCCTAAAATGGCATGCGTACCAGGTCCCATCGGATGACGTCGATCTCTTCAGCCACAGACATAGGGGCGACAATTGCTATTGTCTGTTAACTTCTTCCTTTAACGAGTTAATACGAGCACATATTTTTAAAGCTGGCCCTAATTTCATGTTCATAGCTGTCATCAAATGATCTTCTTTGAGTAACAAAAGTGCTTGTCCATCGATTTCTTGAATACGAAATTCGTCCGCATAATCAGTACAACCTGGCAATGCCTTAATAAACTCGTACACTTCTGGAACCTAAGAAAATTTGTGAAATTTACAATTAAAATTATATTCAATTCCTCGAGGTTTAAAGTACCCACCGACCATTTGACTGGACTCTTTGGTAATGGTCTTTCGCTAGGTAATTGCTGAGTTGAAGGTTCCGTTTCCGGGTTATCGACTTCCATGTCTTTTTGACTCGTCGGCGTCGTAGGCGAATGTGAACTTTCGGCACCCGAGTGCGAATCTGTCGTTTCTTCTTTGGGTGAACTTTCGCCTCCATTTTGCTACAAGAATGAAATTATTAATGAAAAGTAAATTTAAAATGACGAGTTAAATTTACCCATTCCTCTCCAGGACTGACAACAGCCGTTCTCGATGACGATTTTCTCCATCCTTTTCTGGATTTCATACTGTGATGTTTCTTACTGATCTTTCCCGATTCCATGTCTATTTGTCAAACACCATGCAAAAACCAATAATAACTAATTCAATATAATTGCATTGGTAACGAGACCAACCAGTAGAAGATGAAAACAGACCAATGCGTTTGGAGCAGCCAACGTTGTACCTCTTGGCACACGATGTCGAACAGAACCGCTTCGATCGTTTAAATTTCTTCTTCTCGTCCATTTTCCCACAAAATTCACATTTGGCCAGCTCGGATTCCAACTTTTCTTTCTTTTCTGAATAACAAAGTAATATTGCTAAACATAATGTTTTTTGTTCGAGAGAGATTTGAAAGAGTGAAAAAAGAGTGTCACAAAGTGCTATTACGTGATCAATCATAGAAAAAGAAATGTTAGTAAAACATACTGCCTAAACCCTTAATGATTATGGTTGGTTTCCCCCCTTCTTTCCAAGGATCAGGTTGAATTTGAATAATAGATTGAGTTGAAGTTGGTACAAAGTCAGCTTTTGAGCCTGTGAATCGGGAAGAAATGTGCAGTTAAAGAAAAGTGTTAGTAAATTCATTAGTGCCTTTGAAGACATGCAAAATTATTAGTTTCGAATAGTTAAAGTGTTTATTATTGCTTAGAGGAAAAAGTGTGGATGTAAATTGAAATTACTTGGTGGTTCGTCCATGTCTTCTACGTCCTTCGTTGCTTGTAGTTGCTTGTTGGGTTGACATTCTGCAATCAATGCTGTCCGATTGACCTTTGAAAGACAGTTCAAATTTAGTTTTTAGTTTCGATTTTATAATTTTTTTAAAAGTAGATACCGGGAAAGGTTCCGGTCCTTCTTGAATAATATAACCTTCAATTACATGTGTTAGGACGTGGGGTTTCACGATCGCCTTCTGCGGTTGCTTATCCTTTCCCGACTCGATGGGTGCTACGGTCGCCATTGCCGGTGTCAACGTCGAGGCGGTTGTCGAGGTTGTGGTTGTAGTCGTCGTCGTAATTAGTGTTGTTGTGTTAGTGGTGACCGCAATTACCGATTTCTCCAATTTGGGCGCAATTGTTTTCGGCAATATTGGTGGTTGTGTCAATGCAGTTTCCAAATGCCGAGTCGGTGTTGAGCCAGCGGGTGTCGATGTTGGTGGTTTATCCGTCCTAATCGATTCGTCGATTTCCATCGGTACCTCGTGCTCAACGGGTTTGTTTGTAACAGTTGTGGTTGATGGAGGTTTGGGCATTATTGGGACATTAGCCTGTATTTCTGCATTTGCTAAGTCAAAAATTTAACAAATTTTATTTTTTTAAACTTTGTTTATTCAAATCAACTAACCTACCTTTCTGCACTTGTTGTTTACCATCTGTAGTATTATTTGCCTTAGTCTGATTAGTAATTGCTTGATGACCAGCTGGGCCCGGCAGCTTTGTTTGATTGGCCGCATCAGCTTTTTGATGTAGAACCACGCCAGTGGCAGGAGTCATTCTGGTAATCTGGGCTTTGCTTCTGTGTTTCACCTTTAATGATCCGCCGATTGTTGGTGATTGCACTTCCAAAAATGTTAAACAAGAATACCTGCGCTCGTATACCGGGTAACTGAGCCGTCTGCACCAAACTGGTGGTCACTGTTGTTTGAGTGGCAACCGAAGCTGCTGGACGAACCTGCAAAAGTGGTTGGATCTGATCCATTCGCTAAATGAACATCGATTTCATAACACAAAAATATTGTTAAGTAATTATTGTTACCTGCTTCGGTTTTGTAATTTGTATTCCGGGACTCGGTTGAATTGCCTGTTGTGCTTGTGTCGGCTGAGATTGCAAGAACATGTCGTGCTGCCCCCGAATAAATATGGGATTCTGAGCGGTTGTCAGTAGTGCCGGTGATTGGATTCCTCCTGTAGTTGCCCAAGAAATTCCACCTGGGATAGATCCAAGGGCCTGCAATGGGTTTAACAGTTGTGCCTGACTCGCTATCATGGCTCCTTGACTCGTGATGAGCTGAGGAGTGGACACGATTGCAGTTCCTTGAGATATTTGCTTGAATTGCGATGAGTTGAGGACGGTCGCAGTTGCCGTACCGGCAGTTCCCGAAACCTGGGCTCCCGATTGAGGATGTGGTAAAATAGGTGATTTCGGTTGTAGCGCAGTTGCCTGTCCCATAACCTAATTGCAGAATATGAAAACAGTTTTTAATTATACACTCGCACCGAAATAATTGTTAAAATACTTACAAATGGATTAAATAAGTGACTACTTACGAAAGGTTTCATTTTTTGGGCATCACTCAAAGCTTTTGAATGTTGTTGAGCAGGGATCAACGATGGCTGAGATGATATAACACCCAGCTGTCCTATGACAAGAGTTTGGTTCGCATTGGATGGGATGTAATTCGACTGTCCTTGAAGAATTGGTTTTCCAGCTGCAAGCATCTGCGGCGTGATCTGGTTTGGGACATAAGGTTTCCCAGCCGTTATTACCTATATTGAGGTGCAAAGGTAGAGGAGCGGACTAGGGTGCTTTTTTTAATGGGAAATTTTCAATATTTCGCACCATAATTCACTTACAACAATAGCGTATTTCGGATAAATTAAGCCAATTATTGTAATTGAATTGCGCAAGCAGGCGATTGTAACTAATGTTGTTAAATGCTCATATTTCAAGAATTTAAAAAAATTATTTTTTAAAAATCTATTTTCAATATTAATTACAGCTTTTTTTCTTTGGGTTTGTTTGTATTTAAATGTAACTAACAATTAGTTTGTTAAAATATTTTTTATTTCAAATTCTCCTGTTATTAATCTTATATTTTAGGAGCCCGACGAATAAGAAACAATACGATACTTGTACTGTGATTGTTAATAGTCGATGAAAGTAAAAGTAAAATCACCATCTAAAAAGAAAAGTAATGGTACGGATACTTTATACCATTGCTTATCTTAGAAGAAAAGCACTGACTTAGAAAACCAATTTCTAAATAATGAGGTCCAGTGGAAAGGGAAACTTAATAGTGCTCATTAGCTTGATAATCTCATTAATTATATATAACTTATTAACATAATTAACAATCAATTGAAAAAAACAATACATTATATTTTTATAATGGATGTATTTGGGATATAAAAAAAAGGAAAATTCAAAATGACATAAATCACATAAATTTCGTTGTTATTTACTGCCTACTAATACCAGTTTATGGCACTGAAGTAAATAAGAACAGAAAAAGAGGGGAATACAAAAAAAGAAAAGATGAACTCACCTGTATGGATGGACTCATGCCTGTAGGCTGCAAAGTGATATTGCCAGCAGACATAAGCAGCTGTTGGTTGGGATTGTAAATGTGTTGCAAATATGCTGGGGCATGAATTGGCTGCTGAATCATTTGCATCTATACAAATCCAATATTTATAACACTACTACAATCAAATTCGAAATGATTAAAAAAATTCAACCAAAAATAAAAAAAATTAATTCCCAATTAAATACCACTTAAAAGAAATAGAAGACTACTATTGAGATGTCTTACTTGAGGAATGGGCGAAGGAGGCACCCCAGGATGCGCCATGACCTGCGGGGTGATGGGTGGATGCGGTTGGGTCATGGCAGCTGTCGTTGTGACCGTCACGTTGGACGTCGGGGTAACTGGTGTGAGCTGCGAGGATGAAACTCCGTTCGCTGCCGCCACTGCTATCATGGCATTAGCCTGGACTACTCCATTGCCGTTGTTGGGCGTGGGTGTTCGCCCTATGGTACCCATACTCGTCGGCGTACCGGCTTTATCGCTCATTTTTACTATTTATTCCCTATCAAAAAAAAAAGCCATAACATTTTTATTAGAAATTGCATTACGGTACGACTATTCCCTTAATGCACGGCGCTTGCGGTGCTGCACGAAGCAGCCTCAAAACACATTAATAACATAACAATGGGAGTCGAAACCCAACACGAGTTTTTAATCTCAAAAAATAGAGAAAAAAATGCTAACAGCGGTATAGAAAACATATGGCGGCCACCCCTCGCTCCACGCCCTTAAGACTAACCCTCATTAGGCCCTAAATATTCCAGCTCCAAATCCTCCCTGTGCAAAAATCTCATTATTTTAACTCAAAATTTTATCTTATCTTTAAATATTAACCAACCTCATCAAGGAGATTATAAAAAATCTTAATTACATCCTGAAAACTCTAAAATTTATTCCCCCTGAAAAAAAATTGAAAATTCAAAGAAAAATGGAATAAATGAACCAAACAACACACGAGACTGAACCATCAAATCGATTTTCCCCCGAAACCCTAAACCGTTAGCAAGCAAAGCCTTATGGTCTAGTAAAAGCTGCAAATATATATATAAGATCCATAAACCTTCATTTATTATTCTACAGGCCTCGCACTCTCTATTGATGCCTTCGTTTCCTCCCTCTTATCAACACCACACTAGTGCGCGCTGTGTATTTTTCTTTTTTTGTTTTCTCCCCTGGCGGCATTCGCGGCAGCAGCGGGAGGGAATTTTCCTCCACGACGCAGGCCCCGTGACCTACGTCGCGACTCGCAGCCAATACCAGATGCAGGTTGGGGGAGGATGGCGAGTGCAAACAACCAATTGGTTCCACCGATCCGCACCAGCCATCGGCGCTTCTCTGCCTCTGGGTTGGTAATGGAAAACCACGCCCTGTCTGGAGAACTCGAAAAATAACTTCTTTTTACAAAATATATTTATGTGCTGACCTATTGTTTACTTATGTGGTCAACTTATTGAATTTATGTAAAAATAATTTTTTTGTTTGATTTGAATTGTTAATTAATTTAAGTATTTTTTGATGGCAAAATGTGATTAATGTTTTGTTATTTCAGTTTTGAAATTAATGTTTCGAAGGTCGATGAGTGTTTTGAGAGAGTTGTATCGCCTTTGGTAAGCAACGGGAAACGATAATAGTTAGTTTGGATGTCGAACTTACCTATGTACTGTGACGTAAGTAATCGATCAGAAATGTAATGGTCGTCTGCTTCGAGAAAATAATTGAGCTAAAATGAATTGGTTGTGAGATTTTGGATTTTTCAGTGCCAAAAAATTCGAGCCGAGAGCTAAAAATGGGATAAAATTGGAAGCTCAGGCGCCTCCAGTCCTTGTGCGAGTCGTTATCAATCAAATTGGTCAACTGTCTCTAAATAAAACACACCTCGAGTTGGGAGGAGCTAAACCTATTCGCTTCTCCTATTCTGTATCGAGAAAGCCTCCAACCGGGTCCGGGGTAATGTTGATGCTCTCGTTCCTGATTGGTCGAATCTAACACCGAGAGGCGGAGCCAAAACGTGGTGCTTGACAGTAATTAGTTGCTCGTATGATACATATCACCCACCACCACTAATTCCACAACAGGATATGAAATTGCATATTGTACGCACTCGTTCTTGGTACAGAATAATTGGAAAATATAACTGAATGTGGTTGACAATGTTAAAATAAATTTCTATGCGAGTTTAATGAGAGATAAACAAATGCTGAGAGGGGAAAAATGGAAGTGGCAAAGAAAAAATAATTTTTATATTTTTGAATGGAAATTTTCGAATTTTTTAACTCAAAAATGTTTATCGAAAAATGTAGATTACGTAAATAAAAAAATAATTGTGGTTTTGGTATGTTGAACCTGATTCCAGAGATCACGCCAACTGATTGGCTGGCGATACTTATGGATGCCCGGTTGACACAGACACCCTCGACACAAAGCAAATTGTTGCAGAGAACCGCATTAAACGAATGGTAATGGCCAAGCGAGATGAAGACAGTTAAATTAGAGTATTGGATAGAGATATTTAAGTTGTTACTTACGGATTTACTCAATGATGAATTAGTTTTTTCGTCGCTCGAAAAGTATGCCTTAACCAAGCTACAACAACCATAGTGGAGTGGTTTAATACTTCGTTACTATTGGTTGGGGAAGATTTGACGTCATTCCCTGTATTCTATCTTAGCGGACGAGTCCATTCGAATATTTAAGGGGTGTTCGGTTCGAAATTACTCGTAATTGAGTTGTGCAAATCCTAAATAAATAGCAATTTTGTATTAATAATACGTTTTAAATTAGTAGAATAAAGTGGCAAATTTTTAGGAATATCTGGATATGTTTAAATTGAAATATAATTTACAAAGCTTTGTTAGGATCTTTATAGTGGTCGTCAAAGGAAAAATGGGCGGAGCATTGATGATCAATGACCTTTTTTCTTCGCAATTTCAATTCTGAACATTTTCTGCTTTTCGGTTGTGTGTCGTTATAAAATTCATAAAATATTTACAAAATATTCACATAATTCTAGATCAAAATTTCCCTTTCCTTTATTCGAACTACACCTAATAATCTCGCTTCCTGGTTCATTTCCTCGCAAGCAACTAAAATTTAAATTATTTTAATCCCCCCCAATGCTCCCTAGCTAATAATTATTGCATTGTTGACCTCGCAGACCTTTCCTATTTCCACATACATAGCGTGCAAACTGCAAATGATGAAGATTAGCAACGCGCATGACCGATATGACGTCACTCACCCAAGACGAGCTTTGATTGGTTGTCGAAATGAGACGAATCCTTCAATTATAATATCGGTTAATCAGATTGGCTTAAAGCTAAGACTAATGAAGCACTATTTGTTAGTTTAATCACACTTGTCAGCCATTGATTGTTAATAAAAATCAAACCGAAAGGAATAATATATAAGGTAAAGGCTCGAATACACCAGTTAATAAAAAAATCTAACAACGACGTGCCATTAGCAGTGACTCATCAGTGATGTCACATTTGGATCGTTAGTGCATGTATTCGTTGCTTGTGTTTCCTAGATTACACTCCCCCTCATGCTAATCTAATCCTTTATTTAGCTCATTTATTCCTACTTCGTCTTCTAGTCATATTTTATGCATTATATATTTATTTAACGTGTGAGATATTAATTACAGGTAGATTTTGTTTTATCTTTCAATAAAATGGGAGATCAATTTTGGAAATGTTTGGAAAATTTAAATTTTTGATATTTTGAGTTTTTTTTTAAAAGAATTTGCGCCATGTTGTTGAAGTTTGTTGATCAAGTCGTTACTAGATGGCGCTGCTTTACAATAGCTGTAATTCGGCATCATAAAAAGGCTTCGATTTTTCAGTTTGGAGGCTTTTCAGACGGTCAATTATTATGCGCTCGAGCGTGATTTTTGGGTGTCGGTCACTCGTAACGGCAAAGACTTATTGGAAAAGGCACACACCGAGAGACCAGAAAAGCGCAACATGATTTCGTGAGATAGAGGCGTTACTAAGGAAACGGAAAAATTTCAACTTGCTCCTCCTTGATGCAATTTCGTGGAGGCTGATTTATTAATTTAATAAAGTTGGGGCTGCCAAATATGATAGAATAAAGGAGTAAATTTTGTTGAAAGCAAATAACTGTGAAAAACAATTTTCATCGATATAAAATTTTGCAAAAATAAAATAAAATTTACCGCATCACGTTTTGAATGTACAAAACTATTAAATATTTTAAAAAAACATTTGAAAATTAATATGGAAAAAGCCAAGATTATTAATTTTGAATAGAAAATAATTTCGCATTCAGTTTATTATATGCCTTTGCACTGCAGCTGCCAACCGCGTCGAAATTCTCATAGCGATTCAAATCAACCAATGAAAAACAAGTGAATCGTGTCATGTGTGAATTGTGAAGTGACAAATGGCTGAATCCCATAAAAAAAATTACGACTTAGCCTAACCAAAATAACAATTCCAAACCCTCAGAACAATGAAAATAAAAATTTCTAACTAAAAAATTTTTTTTTTAATTTTTAAATTTTTTATTCAATGGAATTTGTGTCATTTCGAATGAATTCATTCACCAAAGCTTTAACGATTCAAGTTTGTAGTTTTATTTCAAATCTACAGTCTTTTATCTAATATTCAAAGATCATATCTCTTATAGATGAGCATTTTGATATAATGCGTAATAGAAAGGGTTGTTGGGGGTCACCTTCAAAAAAGAAAAATCAGATCGTGTGTTGAATATGGCACTCGCGGGTCCTCTTCGTTGCTGGCCAGCGTTACAGCGAGGTTCCTATTGATTGGCTGCCGGATCGATTTCTGCAGAAAAGAGAGAGAGAGAGACTACACAAGAGTCTCAGGTGCCATCACTACTCAGTCGTCATCAGAGTCTAGCGCCAGGTGCGCCCACGCGGAACCCGTCACAGTAACCCATTGCACACTTCTTCTCGTCTTTGGGCCGGACCATGTTTTCTAAGCGGAAGCGGGGTAAGTCAACATTGAATGCAACTCCATGCTTCACTTACTAATACCTTCTCACACCTGCCATATGTGAGCCGAGGTGTGTGCCGTTTCACAACTTAACACAACATAAATCTTTTGTATTATCTCAGGGTTTTTTTTGGGATTTTGAGATTTAGACATTGTTACGCATTCACTGCTGTCGGCGAAATCGAGAATTTTTCCATTAACAGGGGTTTAGTCACTATCAAAACCACAGCACGTGGTGCAGTCGAGACTAACCGCGGGGGCTGCATTTTTCATTTGTTTATATTTTTTAATATTATTATTTTTTCAATTGTTAGGGATTTACGAGCACGTGCGAATTTTTTAAACAATATTATATGTCAAATTGATAAATTAAAAGTATCGTCCCAATGCCGAAGTTTTGAATTTTTAATTTAAAAAAAAAGGTTTGATTTCTTTTTAAATGTTAATTTTAATTATTTAAAAAAATTAAAAATTTAGTATATTCATATTTATAAATAAATAATTTGAATTTTCATGCAATGTGAGGTAGCGTAAATTCGTTCGATATTTTCTATGTATTTATTTTTTTCAAATTTTTTTTTGTGAAGCTTGAAATTCTCACACTAAGCAATTAACATTCACACATAATAGTATTTTTCACATCACGGGTGTAATGATGGTCGTCACGGCAACACTAAACCCCCGTGAGAAGAGACCCCCAGATATGCCAAGCGACACGAGGGGGCGAGTTTATTGCATTATTGAAATTGTCATCCGGGTCCTAAAAGCCTGTTAGAGTAGACAAACACTCTCGCTAGGGTTATATTATATACACCTGTCGTCAAAATGCATTTTAAACAACTTGTAACAGCTCTCACTTTGCGGGAAAGAAAGAAAAAAGAAAAAAAAAACATGCTTAAATAGTTTTCTTCTTTTTGTCTACTCGAAAGCGTCACTCGAGAGCAATTTTCTCAATCCGTTAATGGACTGTGAATGAATTATAAGCCTTTTTGGTGCTGGTGTAATAGTAGTTGTAGTTGTAGACCATTTCCACATCGCGGGAGCCAAAAACAATTAATTGGTCTTAGCTTTTTAGTAACTTATATAAAACAAGGTTCAAATATTCTATTTAGATATGCAAACTCAGTAATAATTGATTGGTTATGAGGGGAAAAAAACTTGGCTAAAAGAAGGAGTTGTAATGATAATGTTCTGTTATTGAATTTTCTATTGCAACAGCTGCGAAGGCGAGAACAGAATAGGGTGAAGCGTGGTGATGGAGGTGGTAGGGGCTAATCTAAAAGACCAATTACAGCTGGGGGTTTATGGTTGGGAAGGAAAGAAAAGGAAAAGAAGCTTTACCAGACACGTTCGGGGCAATTGTCTCGAAGGAAAAGTAATGGGGAGGGAAAAATTTCTACCAGAAACTAAAAAACTAAAAAACTGGAATAAAAATAAAATCGAAGGGTAAAAAATATGGCAAATTAAAATATCAATTTTTTGATTTTTTGAATTTTTTTTTATTTAAAGAAATATTGACCTAAGAGCTATGAAGTCGTAATTCAAGGAATGTTTATATCGATGGATCCTGCGAATATAAATGTGAATATCAAATCAGGATCGCAGAGCAAGAAAACAGGTGCAACAACAACGTTAACGAATGGAAAAGTATCGAATCTAAGCAATGAACAAGTGGATCCGGAGGTGGGGAAAAAGGCTATCAGTGTTCATTTGGTTCAACCTCATCTAGTCAAATCAAGATCTTCATTGGAAAAAATTCTCATTTTAGCTATTTTACTTTTAAGCATCTTTTGTATCGTGTTATTGTATTTAGTTAGTTCGCTTTACGTCTTATGGACAGGTGAAATCAATATTTAATTGTTTACATTTAATAATAACAAATAATTTAATTTTCAATCGATAGATCACTCGAAACTGTGCCTCACAGAAGAATGTGTTAAAACAGGTTAATTTAATTACACTTTTAAATTTAATTTTTTTAAACAATTTTTTATTCGTGTTTTAGCATCGTCTTTATTGGCTGCTATTGATAAAAATGCAGATCCTTGCGATGATTTCTTTCAATTTGCTTGTGGTTCCTGGAACAAAAGACATATCATTCCTGAAGATAGGAGTAGTATAAGTACGTTTGAAGTCTTGGCTGATGAACTACAAATTATTTTAAAAGGTAAATTTTAATTAATTTTTTTGTATAAATATAAAAAAAATTCACTTTTCTCTTCAATTAGGCTTATTAGATGAACCCTTTAACAATCGAGATAATAATGCGACTAAAAAAGCCAAGATATTTTATCATTCCTGTTTAAATTTATGTAAGTAAATTATTTAAAATTATTGGTAATCGAATCGTTTTGAATTTTCTTGGGGTTCGATTTTCCTAGCTCAGATTCAGGCTATTGGAGATGCCCCTCTCAGACAAATACTATACGATCTTGGAGGATGGCCGGTGACTAATATGAGATGGACACCGCCCATTTGGCCAACAGAAACTCTTCTCGGTCGATTGAGAGGCGAATTCAATTTGGGAGTTACTGTAGAGCAATGGGTTGGTCCCGATGACAAAAATTCATCCGTTCATATTATTCAGGTTTGATAATTAAAATTTTATAATTTTATAATTTTTAACATTTTTTTACTTTTAGCTGGATCAGATGCCTTTAGGATTACCAAGTCGCGACTATTTTTTAAAAAAGAGCAGCAAAAAAGAATTGGAGGCTTATTTGAAGTTGATGATTGATGTGGCTGAATTACTGGGTGCAAATAAAACTTATGCTGTGATCGAGATGAAGAAAGTTTTGAAGTTTGAAATCGAATTAGCTAATGTAAGAACATGAAATTAAATTATTCCTTGTTTTTTTTTTTTATTGATAAATAATTAAATTTTATAGGCATCAGTACCAGAAGCTGATCGACATGATACGAGTTCAATGTACGATAAAGTCACACTTGAAGAATTGCAAGAAGCAGTGCCTGAAGTATAATTTAAATTTTAAATTAATTTATGTATTTATAAAATGTGGAGGGGGTTTTGTAGTAACTAATCATTTAGTTTTATTTCAGATTAATTGGTTAAATTACCTCAACACATTTTTACCTATCACAATTGACGAAACAGAACCTGTTGTAATATATGCTACGTCATATGTAAAGAAAATGGGTCGAGTCTTTAAGTTGACCAACAGAACGTAAATTAATCGATAAAATTAAATTGTTTAATAATTTTAAAGAAATGTCTTTTGTTTCTAGTATAATTCACAATTATGCTCTGTGGCGTTTAGTATTGGAATTGTTACCATATTTAGATGAGAAGTATCAAGTGAAGAGAGTCGAATTTAGGAAAGTGCTTTGGGGTGTATCAGCAGATAGGATTCGATGGAATCAGTGCATAGAATTGGTGAATAAACGCATGGGAATGGCTGTTGGAGCGCTTTTCATTCGGGATAACTTTAATCCAGAAAGCAAACAAAATGTAAATGAATGCAAATATTGTATTAGCATTCTATGGAGTAAAATTATTGATCGTTTTAAAATATGATCTATAGGCATTAGAAATGATTCAGAACATTCGAAGTGCATTTAATGAATTGCTGGGTGATAATGTCTGGATGGACGATGAAACAAGAAAAGTAGCGCAGGATAAAGTATTTTTGTTTTTTCTTAACTTTATTGGGGATTTATTCATTGTCAATTATCTATTCAAGGCAAACGCAATGAACGAAAGAATCGGTTATCCAGACTTATTAACAAATCCTGAGGAACTCACCAAAGAGTACGAAATGGTAATTTTACTTGGAAAAAAAATTGCTCGAAGTGTTACTTCTTACAAATCCTAAAATTTCCAGCTCCCGATTCACGAACATCGATTTTTCAAGAATGTGCTCAACGCCATGAAATTCGAAGCATCGAAAAGTTTAGTTAAATTACGGCAACCTGTAAACAAAGATAAGTAAGTTAACTTTTTTTTTTTTTTATAAATTTCGCATTTTAAAAACTTACCATGAATCTAATTTCAATTATTTGCCAGGTGGTCAACAGAACCGGCAGTTGTGAATGCATTTTATAATCCAAACAGCAACGACATTGGTAACGATTACTTTTAAATTGCGATCAAAACTGTGTGTAATTGTATGATTTTAGTTTTTCCAGCAGGAATTCTGCAACCTTTATTCTATAGCAAACATTTTCCCAAGTGAGTATTATAATTATTAAAACAATTGGAAACTGATAAAAATCTTAATTTGAATTTAGTTCTCTAAATTACGGTGGTATTGGAGTTGTTATTGGTCACGAGATTACCCATGGATTCGATGATAAAGGGCGTCAGTTTGATAAGGATGGAAATATGAGAGATTGGTGGAATAATAAGACAATCGAAGCCTTCACCGAGCGTGCCCAATGCATCGTCAATCAATATTCTAATTACATTTTAGATGATGTTGGATTACCTGTAAATTATATATCTTTCTAAAGCTATTATCTTAACCGGTATTAAGTTGCACTTTTGTTAAATGACTTGCAGGTAAATGGTAAAATGACTCAAGGAGAAAACATAGCGGATAATGGAGGCCTCAAACAAGCGTTTCGGGTAAATTGCCCGTTAAGATGAGTTTTACTTTTAAATAAAAAAAAATACGGTTTTCAGGCGTACAAAAAATCAGTAAAAGAAAATGGAGAAGGATTCTCCTTACCTGGAATTAATTTGACTCATGATCAGTTATTTTTTCTAAACTATGCTCAGGTTAAAAATTGAATTTTGAATTTCATTTTTAAATTCAATTTTAAAATGTTTAATTTATGTTTAGATTTGGTGCGGTTCGATGAGACCTGAAGATGCTCTTAGCAAAATAAGGTCATCCGTTCACAGTCCTGGACCCATAAGGTTAATAAATGAAAATTTACTAATTAAGTTTTAGTGTAATAAAATTATTTTTAATAAAAGGGTACTTGGACCACTATCGAATTCAGAAGATTTTGCCAAAGCTTACGACTGTCCGTTGGGAACTAGAATGAACCCACCTCGCAAATGCAGTGTTTGGTAATTTTATGAAAATTTAAATAACAACTTACTAAACAAATAACAAATTAATTATACTAACGTAAATTAACTCAATTTATGAAACAAAAGTATCACGAAGTTGATTTAATGCGGGTATATAAAAATGCCTACCTTTGGCAATGGTGTGATGAGTTGTGATTTGAAGTTGTGAAGTCGACTATTCTAAAAATAAACGCGATAAATAGGATATTAAAAAACAGAAAAATGAATAAAAAAAATCAAAATTAACTCGCCTCATTCTAATGCAGAAGCAATTTCTCTATGGATGCAGTCATTTTCCATTTGTTTCGTTGTTCATTTGTCCGCATTTTTTGTCATAATTTTTTCGTTAATTTTTTTTAACTTATAAAATTCATCGTATGTTACCAAAAAAATATCATTGTAAATGTCAATCTTCTAGACTAGTTTCTTTACATTAAATCACTTTTTCATATTAAATCCTATTTTTCACAGCTACAGTCCAGTTTTTATTATTCGCAAATATTTCCAAAAAATTAATATTATAACATTTTTCTGCATGTATAAAAAGCAATTTCATGTATAAATAAATTCCAACTGCTGCTGTTACTTATGTCATGTACAAAACACCTATTTTGAAACCACATCACTATGGATTAATCACCCATTTGCTCGAATTCACTCCTACTCTTGATATGTTTACGTGACAATCTGAGATTTGTATTTAACACAAAATTATATACAATATAAAAATTAAAATAATTTAGTTGTCACTAACCAAAAACAAAGCAAAATATTTTATGGCATATGAGTAGAACTTGAAAATATTCTTTCAAAGTTTAAAATTTACTGACTTATTATGTCGACACTTGCGACAACACTTCCATTAACCGATATCGCTGACGTAAATTTCGAGCCCGGACATGCTCACTGACAATTTCATTCGTATAGTTTCCAGGAAACCACCCCTGAGCTCCATCTCGTAAACGTTCACCGAAGAACCAGCCTTTAAAGAAATAATAATTTCGTTTTAAAAAAAATGATGTTAATTAACGTAACAAATTTACCATCGGCTAATTTTTTGTTTACATTTATAACGTCTGATACTTCCAGAGTTAATTCATCAGATTCTTGAGCTATGTATGGATGTATAGCTTGAACTTGCGGACAATCTGAATACATAACGTTTTGAGAAAACCTTTTTAAAGAAAAATAAGTTCTTTTCAATCTTACCCCACGTATCGTATATTTTCTCATCAGGATTTTCCGAAATTTTCGGAGTTACAGCCTCGATCCATCGAGCTCTTTCGTGTCTGTAACAAAAAACAAAAATCAACTTCGAAAGGAAATAAAACTAAAAATTAATCATCTAACTTACTCAGCTGATGACATAATCATCTCAACTGTCTTATTCTCACAGTTCTGTAACAATGTTAATTTAAACAGAAATTTACAACTCTCGGGACAGCGTGCAGGCAGTTGATCCGTATTAAAGTCGGAAATTTGGACCATATTCCGAGGGCAGTGATCGAGCACGTGGTAAGATTCTTCCCTGAAATATAAATGTCATTAGTTTCACATGATAATTAATTTTTAATTCATTTTTAACCCTTTTTTCTTGGTGATCATTAAACAATCGGTAAACAAAAATACATGAACTGTCTGCTTGGCCATACGTTTCGTACTAAGACCCAATTTGGATGAATATTGTTTTAAAGTCAATCTCTCTAAAGGTCCCCTTTTAACGAGCCAACGTGATGCAGATACTATTGGCAAATTTTTAATATCCTTGAAATTGAGTGTCTGAGCAATAGCGAACATTTCTTCCATTCGGATTATTTTGTGGGCTCCTTCATTGCATTCTTGAGCGATCTGAAAAATCATTCAAAACAGTTTTAAAAAAACAATTTGCACGAATACATTATTGCAACTAACAGAATTAAGTTTCTTCAAAGCCGATTGACAACTGGCATATTCTTTAGTTCCTTCTTTCAAACGATTTAGAATTGCATCAATAAGCAAAGGTAGGCGTGTAATTCTTTGCATAGGTAACATGAGAAAAGAATGCATTGCTAAGCTTTGGCACTTTGGACTAGATTCCAATTTTTTTAAGACCTCAACAAATTGAGGCTTTTTTTCTCTGCAAAAATCAATATTAAATAGTAAATATTTTTTTTATTTAAAAGTTTTCCTTACTTCAATTGTTTCAAAGTTCTATCTTGATGTATTTGATTAGAACAGTATTTGATAAACACGCCGAAGTTTTTATTGGCATGATCGTATAAGATATCACAGACTTCCTGCATTACTACATTTTCTTGCCAACGTTTCTCTAAATCTGCCAACAATCTATAAAATTCACAAGACTAATAAATTTCTATTCGAATTTCATAGTATGTGACTTAAACTCACTTTTCACTAACGTCTTTTACAGCGGGCACATCTGAAAATAAAATTTTCCACTCTGGTTGCGTTAAAATGCAATCTGGTAAAGTCGAGTCCTTAAATTGAGGGCAATTCATAAAATGATGAGTCAAAACATTTAAACTCTTAAGATACGAAGCTTCCGAAGTTATCACTTCAAACATCGCTTCTTGTAAACCTCGTTGCTGTGGCGTAATTTTATCTAAAAGACCACTGTTTCTGACCTATAAAAATATGAATATTAAAAAAATTAAAAAATAAGAAAATATCATTTACTTCTTTAAGTTCGCCCCATAAGGAGCGTTGACTCGTTCCACCAGATCCTAATAAATCCATTGCTGCTGTTTCCGATCTAAGGACAGGATTTTTTTGAACTTCATAAATTGCTTCGTAAATCTCGTCATCAGAATCTTCCAATAACTGCATTTGAGTAGCTCTCTTTTGCGCATCAATGTTATAAAATTGATACAAGGGTTCATCATCAAAGGCTGATAATACTGTGTGAGAACGCTAAAGACAAAAGATTATAAATTTAAAAAATAAATCTATTTTTCCCATTCTTACTCTTAGAAAGCATTCGCTATTTTCTTCATATTCACTACTGCTAATGTTAGTGCCTGAACCCATCGAAGTCACGGACTTAACACTGCGTAACGTATGTCGCTCAGAGGCTTCTTGAAACAGCAACTGCATTTGTTGCACGAGAGACATTTCGTTGACATCATTTTGACGATAACTATCGCTCGAACTGCTCGAATGAGAACTGGCAACTGATGATCTGTAAGACATGACAGTTTTTCTAGTTTGAATCGTATAAGAACTATTAGAAATGGACTTCATTGCGCCGTGCAAAAAATTGCCAATAAGCTTAAATTGCACTTTAAACTCACGCCAGCACGAGATAAGATAGCTGTAAAAAAAAATAGTTACCTTATCTTGGATGACGCTATCAAATTTATTGGTAGGTCACTTTCGGACGAAACTGTACTGCTAGACCTAGATACTGTGACCGTAGGTCGAATTTTCGATTCCCCATCGTTGCAATGCATTCCAGAAATCATCGATTCTAAATCGGATTCGATGTTCCTACCTTTATTTAAAAAATAAAATTATTTTAAATTTTTACTGTCTAAGAAAATTTTTACCTGAATTTATTGATCCAGAAAACCGCGAGTAATTATCATTTTCCTGAACCAATTCCCAATCACTCGATATCGATGTGCGTTTACTCGATTCGACCGATGAAAAACTATCAGTTCTAGGTTTAGTAGCTTGAATAGGTGGAGCAGGAGGAGCTTCTCGAGGCCGGACAACATTAGACCTGGATGATCTACGGCCCGTTTGCATAGAGACTATCGATATCGTATTTCGTGTGCTTTCATCCGAAGTTTCAGTTTCGTTACTAGAAATGCAATTTGGCACGTAAAACAAGGCGCTTTCTTTTTTCGGAGATGGCGATTTCTTCGTTGGTGAAGTTGGATCGGATGATTTTCGAGAAAATTTTGTTTTTAGAGACCAAGGTTTTGTTTTTTTAATTTCTGCAGCTCCTTGAACCGAATGAACATCAGTCGCACTAGTCGATGTCTTTTTAATTCGAATTTTGTTGAGTCGTGATGTGAATTCCAAGCGAATGTCACTTTTGGTCAACGACCAATTTCTTTTAAGTCTCTTTTCCTTTTTGTCAACAATTGCATTAGCTTCGCTCACGAGAGAATTTCGATTGGTAAATTCCTTATCTTCAATCTCACCAGGCGATTCTTCAAGTATAGATTCCCCATTAGCATCCTGATCATGTTTAGGAGCAGATTTGTATTTATCCTGAATTAACTTGTAAACTGCTTCATAATGATGATCTGGATTAGTCGAATTTGATTCATCGCTACCCGAAAAATCATCATCAAACTTTAAAAATAAATAGGAATAATAAAATTAAAGTACATTACACTTCTAAAAAAAATAATAATAATAATTACTTCAGCATAATCTTCAGGAGCAGAATTCATGGGAACTTTACTCGAATCATGTTTAGTGTCGTCTTGATGCCATGACATCCTACGCGAAACACTGTTCCGTTTTTGTACATTCTTCCTGCTCATATTTTTCACCCTAGTGTTGCTAAATAATAAAAAAGTAACAAAAGATTGTAATTAGCACAGGTCATGTATGCAAAGTATAAATGTCATCGTGCGACAAATTAAATACCGCTAAGACATGCACGGCTGACTATGTAAACAGTGCAACCTGTTGGAAAGTTGGTGTTTATAAACAGTAATTATTCGAAAAAAAGGTAACCCTGTTAGTACTAGTTACGTGGATACATTTGTAATGGATATCTGTCATCAGGTTTTGATAAATGGAATTGAATTTCATATTTCACTTTAAAATGACTTGAATATGAATTTAAAATTGAAAGTAATAAATACATTGACTTTATATTGTAATTTATATAAATTCCAATTCCAATTTATTTTTATTTATTCATTTATTTTTTAAAGTTGCCACGTGCAAACTCTTAATGTAATTATTCGAAAATAATTACAAACCTATATTCAAGTCATTATGAACCGACGTTTGTTCCTCGAAAGTTGAATAAAAGAATTGTTAAATAATCTTTTCTTTAAAATTTTCTGATAATTAAAACTTGAAATTTCCTAACAATCATTATTACTTCATCAAAAAAAAAAATTCTTACACTGGTAAAGAAATTATTTCCTTGTGCCCATTTCCCTCCATTTCTGTATCGCTCACATCAACCCAACCTTCGTCACTATCATTATTCGTTATCAAATCTGTAAAAAAAAAAAATATCATTACAAACAATCATCATCTTTAATTTAAATTATTATATACCAGAACTATTCCTTCGCAGATCATTTTGCGGCGACACATGAGCCTCGGTGTACAACGGTTCGTCGTAAAACTCATCGGTGCATGGACTCACGACATCGTCATAAATATTATCACATTCCTTAAGCTCCTCGTTTAACTCGGGTATCGGTGGTGGTGCACTATTTGGCGGCGGTGGAATGACTGATCCGGTACTCGTGGTCGTAACAGTTACACATTGTCTTTGCCTCCACAAAAAAGAAGTATTTGGAACATAATTCGTCTTTTCGATAATCAATTTCTTCTCAATCGATGCAGTAATAGATTCGCACGTTTTGCTTTCAGTTTCCTTAACATTCATCGAATGTAAAAAACTAGACTTGAAATTCGAAATTTCAGATTTCAGATCACTTTTCTCAAATTTAGTAATAGTATCTAATTGATTAGTTTTATCGCTGTAATTATCGATCGTGGCCGAATGTAAAAAACTAGATTTGCCATTGTTCACAGTCTGCACTTTCACATCACTTTTCACGGCAGTCTTATTGTTCCCATTTCTTTTCATGTTCACTCCGGCATTAATTTGTCTCGGTTGTGTAGTTGGTAACGGCGGTGGTATCCGCTTAATAATCTTATTATCTCCGCCATTATTCTCGATTTCACTTTCGTTGGCCGCAGCTGACACTCGTTTGTCGTACAATTCGCGACCTCTGGCCAAAGCCGAGACACCGATTACCTTTTCATCATTTTTATCATCGGGCTCCGAACAAAAAACAGTCGTGGAAAATAATTTGTTTTGGGCACATTTACTTGATCCCAATTGGTTCACACAACTGATCTTGATTGGGGATGTATTCATTTCATTCTTAGTTCCGACATTCGATTCAATCGAATCCTTTGACGTTGTTGTTGTAGTTTGAAGGACACGACCTACTCTTCCCGGGGCTGAATTCTGACTGATAGTAGCAATTCTTCCTTCCGACTGCCCTCCTCCCTTCTTGGGCATTTCCTGTTGGTTGAATCGCTGATTAATTCGTGTATCTCTATGATTACACTCCGAAGTGAACTTTGATGCTTTAACATCTGCTGCACTTTGGAGCAGCCTTCTAAGCAGAACGGGCGAAGCGAATGTGTCCACTCTACTCTTTTCGTCGGCCAATGTCGAGACTGTCCTTTTAGGCAACGAATTCCGTCTTTTTACTTCTGGCGACGATGAAGTTGATAACGACACTTCATAATTCATGATCGCTTGTTGCACGAAGTTTTTTCGCCTCGTGTTGGGGCTCGAAGCTTTTGGCGAAGACGAAGTTGAAGACGGCGGTTTAGGTGAGACCGATTTAGGAGAAGAAGTCTTCGGTGGTGGCGATGCTCTGGTTGGAAGCGAAGTTTGTTTTTGAAATTTTTTATTTATTTCATCTTTCTTAATGTTAGTAGTTGTTTTAATGTTGGTGGACGATATGTTGGGCACAATCGAGTCTTTAGTGTTCGTGTCTCGCCTATTTTTAAGCGTTAAATTATTTCTCAGTGGGCTGGAAGGACACGATTGAACAATTGGCAGTGACGAGCCTTTGCTATTAATTCTCTTCCTGCCAGATTCAGCGACTGTTCCGGGAATTTTGTGATTCTCAGAAATCATCGCGTTGAATTTATTTGCTAAATTGGCCACCATCTGCGGTGGAATTGCCGCAGACTTCCGTTTATCCGCATCCTTAGCCCCACTTCCGATCCTCTTTCTGAAATCTGATGATTTCGGATCGATGTCTTTAGTAGTTGAAACTTCTTCTATTTTTTTAAACGATTGTTTCCTCAACTGAGTAAATGTTGACACCGCACCTCTTTCGCTCCGACTTGGAATGTTTTTCGAGCTTAAACCGCTTTGAAGTTTTTTATTTAAAGAATCCGTGCTGTTGCTACTGGTTTTGTTGGTAGCCACCGCTCTCGGCAGAGCAGAACTCTTAACCTCGCGTGGGCGCTGCATGGTTAAATTACAACATTCACGACAAGTTTTTGCTTTAGTCAATCGTGGAGAATTATACGGCATGCACTTTATCGGTTGAAAATCACTACTTTTATCATTCGAATCACTGATAATGTTTTTCTTCGATTTGTCTTCATCGATTTTAATACTGATTTTTCTTTCTATTGTAATATTTCGGTTAACGTTGTCAGTCGCATTTTCATCACATTTACTCAAGCTTGAAATTGGTGGATCCAATAACGACCTTCTTCGAGCTTTCGGTTTAACCAAGTTTTGGTCGAGTGACGATTCATGTAATTTACTGCCATTGACGCCTGATATGTACAGTAAATTCTGGTATAACGGATGCGACGGACTAATACTTCGATTGGACGATAAACCCAACGAAACTCGTGGTTTGGGTCGAGGTCGATCTGTTACAATAGCCATCAATTCTGGCATATTGACTCACCACTCTCAACCCTAAAATTAAAAAGATAAAAAAATTAATTTTTTTTACACATACATTGAAATTAAGCAAAGCATTTTTACTTTTAAAAGAATTTCTCAAAGCATAAATAACCTTTCAATTTTAATGAGTGGTGCAAGTCATCGGCCAGAATGGCACGAAGCCAAAGCAACATAACTTGGATGAAACTTTGCATTAAGCACAGCAACCTTTTAGAAATATTTCAAAGCAAATTAACATACCTGACCATTTCATTAAATTTATAATCGATCGAATTGAACGAGTTTTTTAGAACATTACAACGCCATTTTCCTGTTTTTTAAATGTTAAGAAAAAATGGCCCGAGGTTGCAATTTTGTCATTTCCTTTGAGAAAAAGTAAAAAACATGTGACTTTAAAAAATTCAATGACCCTGACAAATCACCAACAAGAAATAAATTTTAAAAATAGCATCGAGTGAGAGTTATGCCATTTGTAAATATTTATATTCAACACTGAAAAATAAATAATAGTAATAAGGTAGCGTAAAAAAAAAGATAAAATTTAATCAAATTGAGATTCTTCCGTTCTACTGAATTATTAAATTATAATAATAAACAATTATCGTCAATAATCAGAATAAAAAAAAAACAATACACAATGGCTCTAAATTTTCGAAATAAGAGGTCGAGTCAATGAAGTCAGATGAAAATCACTATCTAAATTTGTTATTTAAATTATAATTATCTTAAAATATCGCGGAGTCACGAAATTACTTTCTTCAGTCTCTTTCAAATGACATCATTTCTTTAAAATTAAAAGCTTAATTTTTTTTTAAACTTTGCCTTTTATAAGTATAATACTTACAAGTGCTGCGATCCATGTCCCACCATAAAATGATCTAATTTCTGTCTTAATTTTTTTTTTTGATTTTGATCAAATGTAATTAAGGGACGAAGTTATAAGAATTAAAATTTTTAAAAAATGCACATCCTCATATTCCAGTTAAAAGAATATTCCACATTTCCTGGGGAAACTTGATATGTGAACCACTAAAATCATTTTTCCGGATATAAAACAAAATTTTTTTTTTAACTTTCATCGAAATGAATTATTTCTTTGATTTTTCTCAAAACAAAAATTGGGGATATTTTTCATTTTACCGGATGTTGTATATATTCTTTTCTTTTAAAAAAAAATGTGATTAAAATATTATAATTTTAATATTTCCATCCGCACCTTGTATTAACACCTAATCCCATAAATATTTAGACTATAAATTTTTTATTTACGTATTTTGATACTCGTCATATCAAGTTAAAAAGCAAATAAAAGTTGAGCAACCGTACACCAAACACAAATTTGATGCCTGAATCAACATCGAACACGAGATCTTTTCGTAATAAGTAAATAAAACTCATTTCTGGGCACAATAATGAACACTCATTCGTCCATGAATCCAATACCAGGCATTTTTCCGTGTTTTACTCGAGAATAAATTCCACTCATCTTAGCTCGAAATGACTCTCGACGTTTACTTCAAACCCACCAACACGAACTCACCTCCGAGCAAATTAATTTTCTTATTCATTTTGTCACTGTATTTTCGCTTAATTTCCGTTACAAAACAGCCGGTTGGTGTTGGAGTAGGCAGCCGACATCAGTTTGGGTCTGGTTTACGGATCGATCCATTTTCAAAGTACGGGTTTCACCGTTTTCAAAACGTTTCAATTGAATCCGTCGATAAGTGATGTTTAAAAAATAGCAACGAAACAGCAATTTTTCCTCCAATAACGGAATGTTACTACCAATTAATTATTACATCGACTGAATGTAACAAATTGCTAACCTGCGAAAATCCAGTTCATGATGGCAGGTTGGGATCGAGGAGTGAGAGAGAGGAGAGAGGTATGAGTCATGCTCTGGACTTTTATCAGCCTAGGCCTAAAACATGAGGCGGGAGAAAGGTGTCTGTGAATTAACGGCAGATGTGGCCTTATATTCGAGATAACGTATTATCGGGCATTAGAGTAGTATACTACTTTGAACTGTGTTTTTATTTCAGCACAATCCCTTAAATAGTATTTTTTAACACAATGAACATAAATAAATGTTATTGTAAAAGGATTTTATATATTGCTGTAATCGAATGTTATTGATTGTATGATGAGTTATGATTTAAATTCCGCAAGGCCGAATGCAAGTTGTATTCGGAGAAAGAATTAATTCAAGGGCGATTGTACTCGAAAACTAACGGGTAATTAATTTTAATTTAAATATTTTTAGTTATTAGATTATTAGGTTAATTATATTTATAAAATGTAAATAACCACACCTTAATTAACATATTTTTATTAAAAAAAAATAAAATTAAAATTATATTTTTTAACCTAAATACTTTCGCACGAAATAGTTGGAAAAAAATGTAAGCTTAAAGTATTTTGAGCATTTCCTTCGATTTTATGTTGTGGTAACTTGCATCTGGGGTTTGTTAAACCAGATAAAGTAAATGATAAAAAAATTTCTCGAAAATAAATAATCCAAAGGTGATAAAAACTAAAGTGGTTCGTTAATGACACAGATATTATAAAATTGAAAGTTTTAATTTTTAATATTGGAAAAAAAAAATAAAACTGAAATTGAAACTTCAAATTGCACTTTGATTTAAGTTTACAATTTCCACGATCTCGTATAGATAAACATTAAGGATGGCATAAATCTACATTTCACTTCCGTTGCCAGCTAAAATAAGATCCAGCTGCAGAGGAAATCGAGCAATATGCAGTGCAAATGTTTATGCAAATTTATGAAATAATTAAACTCGAACAAGTATTAAATTGCTCACACGTGGTGTTTAAAAGTTTAAAAATATCTCACCTGTTATTTGCACCCTGATGCGAAAAATGTGGAAAAACACCCGAAGAGTTCAGGCGTAACATGAAAGATTCGGTTATTAGTTATGGTTTAACGAACTGCTACAAAAATTCTAGTTCCGTAACAACCTCATGATTCACTTCAACTGAGTCATGACTGAGTTAAACTAGAGTTTTTGCTGTAATTTGAAATAGCCCAAAGTCATATGCAAAATAAACATGTGGGACTGGGAACATCTTTGCATTTACTCTATTGTTTTGAAATAAAGTTTTAGTAATAAACCTCAATACTTTAATATTTTTATTTAATGAACTTTCACTTTAAATAAAAATATTTTAATTAGTTAATAAAATAAAAATTAATGCCAGTAATTTGAACTTAAATTTTTTACCGCTAGATTTCACTGCGCGACCGTTATAAAATTAAAATTTCGTGCGAATTTAATTGGGATGTAAATAATTGAAACACAGCAACCTAAATGCAAAGTATATAAACTCGTTCGTATAATATAAGACCTGATTATTCCCTACGTGAGATTACGTTCCAATTCTCAAAGGGATTATCTAATCATCTAAATTTCATTTACCTACTTCTTCATTCTCATTTGATCGTGCGAACTTCACATTCGAAGGGCATAATTTTATAAACAAATTTGCATGTAAACAAGAAGATCAAGTTTGGTGTTTTTCTTTTTCATAAGTTTGTGTAACCCAACCCTTTGGTCAAGGGCAAGTTTGTAGGTAGTACACACCTACACTATCACAACGACCTAAAGGGTCGTTGTGCCTTAAGCGAATACAATAGAATTAAATTCCAGTTATGGTGAAAGGTAAAAAGCAGTAGAAATGATTCAACAAACGAAATATAAAAGTTGACTAATAAATTTTTTTGTTTTACAGATTTCAGGTGTTACTCGACTGAATAAATTCCTACGGATGATCTCATCCTTGATCTCGTTTCTCACTCGATGCCAAAGGTTTTTTAACCTTCCCGGATTCCTCAGTATCGTATAATATTTCGGGTTAAATGTATCGTATTGGTCTGATAATTTTATTTTTAATTTTTTAACCTTGATGCTCTCACTCCCATGAATGTTAAAGGAAGAAGAAAAAAAAATTGTAATTTGAGATGCTAATTATGGATAATGAACAATTTATCCGTTTGTTCTCATCCAGCAGCTGCTGAAGGGTTATTTTTGTATTTTTCACGGGAAATTATTAAAACCAAACCATGTATGACCAAAAGCAACAGGTGAAGAGCAGGTGAGCACGGAGCTCTTGTCCTTGACCATCAAATTATTCATTCCTATAGCTTTTTTATTATTACCTTGACTTCTACGAATGTACCCAAAAGTCGTTCAACTTACTGGAACAATAACTCAATTTTTTTTTTATAGAAATTTATTTTTGCCCTTGCACTTTAACCTAGAATTTTATAACTTTTACTCGCGATAAACGGCAGTTATTTGGATATTAAAATATTACAACTGTGTCTGTGGTGGTAAACGTTACGGCGCAGGTCAGAAAGTTAAACTCGAATAACCTTTATTTTTTTTATTATTTTTTCCCCCTCTTTATACGGCGAAAGTGAATTCGTGGAATAATCAACCCCGAAAACTCGTTACCACACACAGTTTTTATTAGTTTGTAAAAATTAATTTTAATAAAATGAAATATTTTACATACCTTGTGCTGTTGTTTACCGCGTTGTGAGGAAAGTTTCGAAAATATGTATTTCCTTGAATTTCAGTTTCCGAGGGATGCAGTTAATAGGAATTGTGGATTTTTGAAAATATTTCCAAGAATTGTTAAATCAGATGTTAGATGCATCATAAAGTTGATTTAACCACATCTTTCAATAAACGAGATTCAAAAACTGGCTTTGCATGGCTAAACAGCAGTTAAAACTTGGCATTGGCCCGCTGGTTATTCGCAACAGTGGCGCCACCTTTCGAGCGTTGATTTAAACGAGGCCTTGGTTTGGAATAGTCTCAGTTACAGAAACCATGTCACAAGGATGACTGAAACTAAATACCTGCGGTTCTCAAGGAAGAATCACAACCGTTACTTTTTGCAGTTAAACATTTTAGAATTAAAAAAAAAAAAACATTCGTCCGTTATGACAGTGCGATATTTTCCCATCCAAGTTTTTTAAATAATTTTTTGATGTGAGCTCTCATGGTTTTCTTTTCAAGTAAATAAAAAATGATGGCCAAAAGCCAATTTTGTTTTTATGAAGTTTCACTGTTGTTAAAAATAAATGAAAGACACGCATCTGACCATAAGAAAACACAACTTTATGCGTAACATATCATAGGAAAAATGAAAATATACTAATAAATCGAATGTTTTTATGTTTTAAAACAGAAAAAAAACATTAAAAAAAATTACCATTTTCTTTTTCTAAATTATTCTAATTTTTGAAGATTATGCATTGCAATTTTTCGATTTTTAATTACAAAACTAAAATAGTATAAACACAAATTACTCTTTTCGCACTTAAATGTTTTTACGATATCAAAAGGAAAAGTTGATTAATTAACATTAAACAAAGATTTTTTTCATGATTTTCAACTTAACATCCCAAAATCAACCCAAGAATCAAACAAATTAGTGTGTACAACATGACCGTTCTAAAAAATGTACATCACTGTTTCATACCCTTCCTTTTAATTTACACATTTCATTTTAACCTAAAACAAAAGCAAAAAAATTTAATTAATCATAACTTCAGCTAGGAATGCAAGTAAATTAAACGATCGTTTGTAAATATACAGTTCAATCCGTTCTCGGATTAACTTACAATTTCACTAATTTGTACAAGTTTACCAATTTCTTTTTTCTTAATTTTTTTTATAAACATTTACTTTTATTTAATTTTCGCCCATCGCTTGTCGTTTTTTCAAAGCAGTTGTCAGTTCGCTGCACAAAGCTTGTTGTTGCTTTTGATCGGGAATTGGTTGCACGGACCGTAAACCGTTAACAATATCTTTCGTTTTACCGAAATATATTTCGTTCAGTGTGTTCCGAATTTTATTTTCCATATCCTAAATAATATAAATTGTTATTAAGAGATAATAATTCAAGAAGTAAATAATAACTTCTATTACCTCGACCATTTTTCCAATATTTGCAATGTGTGGACTCACTTCGGATACACCCGCATCCATTTCAACCTAAAAAAAATTTTAAGAATCAAAATCTTCGATTTCTTTTGTACTTTATGCATATTAAATTACTTGTCTCGTTAAACTTCCCCCAAGATTCATCGTACCAGAGCCGGGTTTGTTTGTTTGTAACCATAACATCGCTGTCGATGTTAATTTGTAATGGGCATTGCGACCTGCTGATTTCTCCTGAAATTAATTTAAAATTTAAATAAAACATTTTAACGAATAAAAATAAAAATACCTGAACTTCGACAACATGAATTGAATCCCAACATCCTTTAATTTTCTTAGATCCATCTCCAGCTTTCTTGATCAATATAACCCCTGCAAATCCGTGATCGAGATCCCACAAATAAACGGAAGAAACACCGCCTTCGAAATACCTAGAAAAATACATAAAAATGTAAATAAATTTCTCAAAAATAAAAATAAAAATAAACTACATTTCTCTGTATTGATCAAAAGCCGCATTGGCATCGATTTCCAACTTCCTAAGCCGTTCCGAAGGCATTGCACCATCTTCTAACGGTGGATCGTAACTGTTAGTCCACGGCGACCGGTACGAATCGCCATCTCTATTGTAGTCGCACAAAAGATAATCTTTGCCTACAGTTTTGTCTCTTGCAATTTTTAAAGGCTGGTCTACCGAAGACAATAAGTCTTCACATAAACTGGGAACCTAAAATTAAATGAAAAATGCAAATGAATCATGTTTCTTTGAAAATTTATTTATAAATAAATACTTACAAGATCTATAAGATCACTAAGATTTTTTTCTATTTGTTGTGGTGGAAGCCTTCGCATCAAATCCAAAGCACAATCTAATTGCTGTTCGTTCTATAAAATAATAAAATATTTTATATTCCAAATATAAAGTTTATCTAGCTAAACAAATTGGAGCAGGTGCGTCACCTCCTTCCATCAGCTAACATTTAAGAACTAACAGGATGTGGACTTTTCGTTTATCCCAACAGGGTTCAATCGCTCGTTTAATTTGATCGCTTTCAAAGTTTGGATTTTAATTAGTTTTTTTAAATGTTCGATAAAAATCTTTTGAAAATAAGTTTTAGTGATAGCTTTTTTTATCTATTGTCAAGTGTAGGGCGTATAAATTGTAAAGAACAATTAGAATTTTAAGCTTATTGTATTTATCAACTTGAATCAATTTGTTGCCTCTTTTTTGTAAAGGTCGACATTGTAAACTCACCATTTTAACTTCAGTTACGAGTTCAATTTAGGGACTACTGGAAACCGGTCATCAGTATCAATACACACGCACCACACAAAAATGGTGGAATGTTGGTGTGATGTGTGAGCGAATACCAGCAAATTTCAACCAATGGCAATCATTTATTCAATTTGTTTAAACAGTTGCCGCTATTCAACAGAAGATGTCAGGATGGGATAGAATGAAAATAGTCACATAATAAAAATAATAATCGTATTTGAAATAATAAATAAAAAAATAAAGGAAAACAATTAAAACTATCAAGTGTATTCTGTCCTTACGATTAACAAACATTTATTTACCTGCCTATATTTAATTTGTTTACTTTGTCTAGTTCAGGTTTACTTACTATATTTACTTTGTCTACATATGCTACGCAAAATTCCAAATTAAAAAACTGCGAAAACTGTTTCAGCCATTTACAAATATTTTCATTTGTGTTTAAATCGTGTTCGATAAAACTAAGAATATTACAATAATTCTTGCTACTAAACGAATTAGAATTATATAAGAATAGGAATTAAGCACAGCCACAGATGGCAGAACGCCGATCATGACGTGATGATATCGTCATTGACATTCAGTTAAAAAATCCCTCCCGCTTCTTATTGACCAGTATCCATAACCGTAAGCAGGCGGTAGCAACACCGAGATTCTATCCTAACCGCAGATACGATAAACAATGGATAAACGAAACGGTTAAATGGACATCTGGTGCGGTACTTTATTTCGTACAACTTGATGATAAGTTTCGAAGAAATAATCTGAAAAACTATAAGTGTTTTGAAAATTGCTCTCGCAGGTATTGCTTGCTATACGTAGTTTTTAAAAAACTTTGTTTATATTGAATATCGCAGATTGTTGCGATTCGAAGCTTTAATATTGTTAGGAAATATTCAAGAATTGAGGAAATGAAGAAACTTTTAGTTGGAAGCAATTTAAAAATTATGCAACTCATTCTTCTTATATATTTTAATTTCGATATTAAAAAATGATGGTTTCATTTTGATTTGCTGGTTCCGTTACAGAATTGAAAAATGGGAGACTACATTAGAGGGAAAAAAGCATATACAAAATGGGATGCCGATTCTGAAAATATAGACATTGAATACCGGCCGGATGCACAAAAAAAACAAATACAGGATGGATGGTTGAGTGGTACAAAAGGCAAAGTAATTAAGGTATTAAAAATATTTATTTCTTTTGCTTTAAACTCGTCTAATACAATGACTGGCTTTCGTCCAAATTCTTGTTACAAACATTTAAGCGCAAATTGTGAACGATTTCTTACTTGAATGGGTTTTTAAATGTATTATTTAAACCATTATTCTTTTTATTTGAAATGAATCAGCAGTTACAATTCATCGCTTTTTAACCAGTTTACTTCAATTATTTCCTCACTATCTGTAAATGAATAAAATTTTTTTACTGCTTTTACAGGTGTTGCTGGTGCTATTAATATTCTGCCTGGGATTAATGGTTGGATTTTTCATTAAAAAAGGAGTTGGGCCTAAAGAAATTATTACAGAAGTAGAACATAGTCACCAGGATGAAATTCCACCTTATTCAACTACTCCTGGTAAAAAAGAAAAGCTGTTAAATTTAATTCAAGTAGACAATATTAAAGAATTTCTACGGTGAGTTTTGCAGCAAAAAAAAAACGAGAAAAAATTTACTGAAAATATTAATTATAGGAATTATACTTCGGAACCTCACATTGCTGGAAAAGCAGCTAATAAACAATATGCCAGTTACGTTAAAAACTTGTGGGAGACGTGGGGAATCGATAATGTGCACATTGAAAAATTTCGTGTAATGTTATCATTTCCGTCAAAGTATGCATTTACTAAAAATAATATATCTTAAGAGAGAAAGATTATTTTTTGTTTACTTTTTTTATCATTCAGCACTAAACCAAATATTGTTCAGTTAATGAATTTGAAAAATAACAACATTATAAAAATAGCTTCTGAATCAGGGGATGATGAACTTCACCCTGATTTAAGACCTTATCTAGCTTATTCACCAAATGGAACTGCTCAGGTATCAATTTAAACGTAATAAAAATATAATTAAAATTATAGTTGATGAATATTATAGGGTAAATTAGTGTACGTTAACTATGGTAGAAGAGAGGACTTTGAATATTTACATTTTAATAAAAGCATTAATTTAACTGGCTGTATAGCGATAATGAGGATGGGTGCAAATCATATTTCCAATAAAGTTAGTAGAGATAACGAAATACTTTATTTGTTATTAATTATTATTTAAAATATTTTTTTGTCTTATCAGATAAAATTTGCCGAGGATTTTGGAATTGTTGGTGCATTGCTTTATCCGGATCCGTTTGACTATGCCAGTGGAATTCCGATTTATCCGAAAGGGCTCGGTTTACCTGGTGATGGAATAATTAGAGGTTCTTTAAATCTTTTTCCGGGAGATCCGATCACACCAATTCAACCATCGACTGGTTTGTTGTCATTTTATAATGCATTGATTTTGTTTACTAAATTATTTTACACATCTATGCAGAAAATGCTTACAGAGAATCCAAGATTGCATTTTCGATTCCTAGAATCCCCGTGCAACCCATCAGTTATAACAATGCATTGTCATTTATGAGGTGAAATTATAAATTTAAAAATTCATATTTTAAAAAATAAATTATAAATTCAATAAATTTTTTAGCGGACTGGCTGGACCACAAATCGATGATGATTGGAAAGGTGCGCTCAATATTTCATATTCGGTCGGTCCTGGGCATCTCGATACAGACCTGTAAACAACTACTTACATTGATAGCTCTTTAAAAGTATACTGATAATTATTTTTTAAATTAGTGTAGTGCAAATATCAAGTTTTAACGAACTTAAAGAAGAGGAAATATTTAACGTATTGGGCAGCTTGAAAGGCAAATTTGAACCTGATCGATACATTATATTCGGGAATCATTACGATTCATGGACAAACGGTAGTGGCGAGCCGGGTACTGGACTGGCAGCATTTTTAGAAATGGTCCGAGCACTTGGAGAATTCACGAATACTGGTTGGAGACCAGGACGAACATTGGTTTTCGCATTATGGGATGCTAAAGAGTTTGGAATGATTGGTTCGACCGAATGGCTCGAAGTAATTATTTTTTTGTATTTTAATTTGTTGAAAAGCACTAATCGTAAGATATTTTGAATGAATTATTGTTTCAGCTGCATCGACAGGAATTAGCCAGCAGAGCTCTGGCCTATATTAACACCGATGCAGCAATCGAAGGAACCGAGGTTTTATCTGCGATGGGCAGTCCTCTGTTACTGCAAGCATTTACAACTGCAGCTCAGGAAAAGTCTTTAGAAGACTCATATCATCATTGGTTGGCTATGCACACCATCATTTCGAAGATCATTGAACCTCAGTAAGTATTTTATTTATTAATTTTAGTTATTTAATTTTTATATTATTTTATACTGTTCAGATTAGACATTTTCGCTGGCAGCTCCGATTATACAACTTTTATTAACGGATATGGAATTTCTTCTTTACATTTATATTTCGAAAACGAAGGTCCGGTTCCAGACTACAAATTATCGCATTCGGCGTATGATAACTTCGATGCTATTACAAACTATCTCGATCCGAGGTTCGAAAAAGCCATTGCCATATCGAAACTTTTGGCCAGTTTAGCGATCGAGATGTCTGATTCACTTAAAATGCCAGTAAATACCGAACATTACGGCTTAAAGGTTTTGGGAGAATTTCACGACTTTCGAGAAACGTATTCTTCCGAGTTTAGCAGCTTAAACGTTTCTATGGACGCTCTCGAAATCGCAGTTAATGCGTTCGATAAAGCGTGTTCCGAGTTTCACAACGACTTCCAGTCAGTTAACGAACACGAGTGAGTTTTGGAATTTAATTTTAAATTTTAAAATATCAATTTAAATTGTTTTACGACGTTGCAGTGAATTGTTGGGCTATCACGAATACAATGATCGAGCGATGGAGTTGGAAAGAGCATTGATTTTACCACATTCGGACTCTGTTTATAAACTCTATTACAGGTAGGGTTATAACATAAAATGTTTGCAAATGTGAATGAAATCTCATGGAAATTATTTTAGGCATGCGTTATTTGGACCTCATCCGGACAATAGAAACAAAGGAATTTTTCTTCCTCAGTTGGTGGATTTAATTTTACAAATTCGAATTCTTAATAAACAATCGCGAGATAATTCGAAACTTGTTGCTCGTTTGAAATATGAATTATCCGACGTTATTTCCAGCTTATACGGAGCTGCAGGAGTGCTCAATAGCAGCGTACTTAAATACGAAAATTAATAGTTAGGAAATGTATTTCATAGTTTTTTTTATTCTTTTAAAAATTGTTTATTAAATACGCGAAAAATTAGGGATTTTATAATCATCTTGAATCGATTTTTGCTCATCCAAAATTTTGAATTTTGTTATTTCAAGGTGACAATTTTATATTGAAATAATCATTTTTTTAAAACCGTAAATTAGGCGCGTCTTCCTTGGTCAAGTATTGTGATTGGAAATGTAAAATTTGTAATTTAAAAATGATTTTAAAATTGTTAATTTATGAATTTTAGAAAAATATTATAAAATCTGTTAAATTCAATTAACCTAGTCTTGGGATGGTTATAAATTGTGATTAATCTTTTTATTTAATTTTATTATTATTTTACTTGTCTTAATCTCGATTGCAGAACTATTGTTGTAAGATTTTACATATTTTTTCACTTTGTTTTAGCATATTTTATTAAGCTTTAATTTTATTATTATAGTTTTTATTCAACAATTTATGTAATGTCATCAAGTGCTTCCAATTTTGTTTTTTCTACAAATGAAAAAAAAAATTAAATCTTTATAATCTATTCCTTAAAAAAAATGGTGGTTGTGACTTTGATCTTGTTAAAGAATTTCGTGGATTTATAAAAAAGCTTTGTAACTATGGCAAACAGGGCTATGTCTTCCATAAATAGCTCGGTAGTGAACTAGAAAAAATACCAGTCAACTAATTTCTACCTTGATAATAACCATTTTTCTAGATTTGAGGATTGGTTTATTAATCTATTATAGTTAATATTACACGCAATAGTTTAAGTGTGTAACAAATTATATATATATAAAAAATGTATTGTATATGCTCAACAAAACAAACACCCGTGTATATCGAGTGATTGCAAATCCCAAACTACCAAATTGTAACTTGAAAATATTAAATTTTGAAATATTTATTATTATATAATATTACGTTGTATTAGAATAGTTATAATCTCATTTTTTGAATTGTTTTTCAAATAACTGTCTTAACTATCAATGCAACTGTTAATTTCCAATTTATAGTTATTATTATTGGTCAGTAGTTATAAATCCATTGCTGAAAGTTTCTTATTAAAACCGATGGCAATAAAATAGTTAACAGGTAATCACAGCAATAAAAAAATAACATTTTTGTATCGAACGAAAATAATATTTCTTTCAACTCAGCAATGGTTCAAAATAACGTAGACACCACGAATATTTTTGTATCAAATTTTTTATCTTGGATTAACGGTATTAAGATTTTTAAGCGCGTGTGTATTGACATTCTTAGTGTAAAACCTAATGTAATAATAATAATAAAAGGATACGAAAAGTTGAAATGGTTGTTCTACTTTTTTAAAATATTATAAAATTTTATTTATCTATTTTTGAAAATAGTAAAATATAATTTTTATTTTATATATACATACAATAATATAGCAAATTAATTGTTTTTAATAACAAATATGTATATTTTTCTAAAAATATAAATTCATATATAATAATGCGAATTTTTAACTAATTAGAAGAAAATAAAATCTAAATTTTGTTTTTAAAAGATAAATATATTTTAATATAAATTTTTCATGTTAATGAATGTGATTTTTTAATGACGTTTTTAGCCTTACAGAGAAGCATCGCGTGATGCTGCGGCGGTGCTTTCAGTTAGTGAAATAATTACTTTTAGTTAATTCATTTTTGCATTCACTTACTTTAAGTCTTTCCTTTCGACTTTTATGGAAAATCATCACCTTCTTTCGTTGCAAACACCTTCGTGACACGCTTGACAGAGATCTCGATTGTGAGGATTTCTTGGACGTCCAGGACGTCGCGCATTGCGTTGTGGGTATTGAGGAAATCCGTAATAGACTTCGGCTACTCGATTGCACACGTTCGTCATTACCTTATTACACAATAAACAAAAATATTTAGATGGAATAAATTAATTTTAATTTTTTTCTTCTTTTAATACTTTAACTACTTCTTCCGGATACCACATGGCATTTTCGAATTGATTTGTGTTGCACTTTAGACACCGTTGACCAAACAATTGAAATAAAATCCAACCTTCGCTCAAGAACACGTCGAGAAAGAACCAGAACATAACTCTTCCTTTCATGGATGTCCATCCATGACCACAATCCTAAATGAGCATTAAGCGTTAAAAAATCATTTATTTCAAATAAATCATTTCTTAATGTTCCACCTGACAACAAAATCTGACTTTTGCTCCATCGCGAAATTCCTCCCAGTGACTTCCACCAGGACGACTTCCGGATGGAATTAAATGCCATCGTTGAGGGTAACGTTGAAAAAGTCGTAAAAATTCCCCGTACCACACCGCCTCCATACCACTGAAATAAAATTTTTTTTATATCAACTATTTAAATATATAAAAAAAAATTATTTATTTTTCTATTGAATTGTGAAAAATAATTGTCTTTTTATTAATTATCCTCGCTCGAATGCGTGACAGTTTTTTAAGCAGGAAAAAAAAAATTACCAAGTCGAAAAATAAGATTTTTAAATGTCACAAACAAGTTTTGTTTCATTTTCCTTATTGACAATACCAATTAAGAGAAGCGTCAAATAAGTTTAAGAGCCGTGAGTTATCATTTTCCTTCAAACACAGAAAAAAAATATCCAAAATTTTACATTTTCACAGGCCCTTATTATTTATTCAAATAAAAAAAAAACCCATCAAAAAAAATACAAATACAATAAAATAAACTTCAAATAAAAAGAATAGAAAGATAATCCAAAAAAGTAATGACCATCCCGCTCATTTTACAACACCATAAACCTTTTTCTTTGCAGTTTGGGTGTTGTCGAAAACTGCCGTTAAACGTCGCTCCACGTAGATTCAAAAACCAACGAAAATCCAAGGTAAAAAAAAAATTTACTAAAAGTATATAACAAATAGACAATACGATTCAAAATGCCTGAGATTGTATGCGATTGAGTGTCTGTTCAAACGAGAACGTGGCTTTTGTCATGTTTTTTTTAAGTACCTCGTTTTTCTACCTCATTAAAAAAATGTCGGGACAAGTGCCGACCGCTCTTAGCCAGCTTTTACCAGAAGATCCATCGAAGTTTTAATATCTATTTACTTTACTCGTCCCTCTTATTTTTTTATTCCTATTAGACACGAGTAAAAAAAAAATTCCATATTTTCTTTTATATATTTAAACTCACGGCGTCTTCACGGCGTCTAAATCCCGTCTACTCGCAATTGCATTGGACACAGTCACATTTTGATATTTACATCTTTTATTTGATTTAGACGACACGTGTGTATTTGTAACGCTCTACATCGCACTTATATATATACTTTAACCACTTGATGTTCGGTAAATGTTTGTTTAAGTCTAAAGAGGACACAAACACGCATTGTCACCATATTCGTAAAAAATATTTTTTTTTTTTAAATTGGGATAGTGAAAATTGATATAAAAATAATGAATTAATATATGATACAAGGTGGAAACGATTAAAGCTTAAAAAATCCACTTAATTTGCATTCAATTGCATTCCTTCAATTCAATCACTTTCTCCTATTGAAATAATCAAGAGGAAAAAGTTAGATAATTTCTTGTAGTCAGATAATATATCTGTGAATGAATAGAAAGAAAAAGGGTGAAATAGGACAGTGTTAGCAGGTCAGTATTCAATATTTTTATGCATTGCTTGATATTCATCTTGACTGAGGTCTATTGTCTGCAAAACACTTCGGAAGACTTATTGATGTAACGCTTGACCGAAACTATTTTTCCCTCCTAATTGTTATCTTTTTATTCTTTCTTTTCAATGCACAGTGTTTTAAATGTTTATGAGTTAAAGAGAATAAAATAAGTTTTATTTATACTTACTAAGCTTGGTTTGCCCAGAACGACGGTACGGGAATCGGATGAGAAACGGGCGGCGGCGGAGGCGGCGGTGCGGCCGCGGCGATGAATTGGGGAATGGCCGTTACCGTCGCCGGTGCGACTGTAGCCGCGACCGGGGCGGGAACGGGGACGACCGATGGGGATAAAACTAAAGTAGTTCCGTTGCATACGACCATGATTTTTGAGGAATGGTTGCGAGAAATTAAATTAAATGTTGGTCAGTCAATGGTGTTTGTTACGCGTGATTTCAACTTGGTTCGGTTTCATACCTGAAGTAAATGAAAAATTGGTTGTAATTAGTGTGTTAAATGAGTTAAGGTTAATTGGTTGAGTTTGGGAATTTTTGCTGTAACAGTTTTTGATTATCTCAAATAGGAAGAAAATAAGTATAAAAAAGTTTTAATACCTTTTAAAACAAGTGATGAGACCGGTTGAAATGTTGTGTGTACTAAGCAGACGATTACCAGTGCAACCGATAGCATAATTTCGAACGTCACGTGGTTGTCAGGGGAAAATGTAATTGGTCGGTCGGCGTGTATTAAAGGTATCATTGACGGAAAGCGTCGGCTAATTTCCGGGCACATGACCTTGTTGGAAAGTCATCTTGAAGGCTGAATTTTTAAAACTCTGCGAAGTACTATTTTTAAGAGTTATGGTCATTTAGTCAATTCATTACCGTGGAATTGGAAATTAAAATAGAAATTTCTGTGATCTTATTTTTTTTTTATTGATAAAATGTAATTTTTATATTTGGATCTGTGTAAGAAATATCAAATTTTATTGTAATTCCTTGAATTAAATTTGAATAGGAATAAATTATCGTCTTATTCAAAATCCATTCATATAATTGAAACTTTAACAATTTATATAAAAATAAATAAAAGATTTTAAAATTCATCCGTTATTTTTTTTTTTAAATTTTTTTTTAAATTTTATGATTTATTAAACTTGGCAAATATAAAATCAATGAATGATTCTTGTAAAATGCATTGCTTCTTTATTTAGTTACTATCGCAACAATAATGAAATACAACAATTTATGTAATTATTATTTAATAGATGGCGCCACTTTTCGTGAACGAAAAGTCGTTGCCATCATCCACTAATACATATTATAAAATAAAATCTCCTATTCAAAATTTAAAAGAAGCAATTACGGATGCATCACAATGGAATTTCTTTTAGGCGGTGTTGCAGCTTGTGGGGCTGTTTTAGTGAGCAACCCAGCAGAAGTGATAAAAACCCGAATGCAACTTCAAGGAGAACTTCAAAGAAAAGGTCTCTACATTAAACATTACAAAAACGTTTTTCACGCTGGTTATGTCATTGCCAAAACCGACGGAATCTCGGCTCTGCAGGCTGGACTCACCTCGGCTTTGGTTTACCAAATGATCATGAATGGGACTCGATTGGGAGCATTTCAAACCGCCGTCAATTTAGGTTACACGAACAAGGATAGTGGGGACGTATCGGGGGCGAGAACTATTCTCGCTGCAGCCGGCGCTGGATGTGTTGGCGGATTTATAGCAAGTCCTTTTTATCTGGTATAAAGTTCTTTTATTTTTGCTGATCTTAGTTTTTCGCGTTTTGTCACATTAAAATTTTCATGATTTGTTCTTGAAAATGTTAATGCAATTATGTGGTCAAAGTAATGCAACCGATGGAAATATTAATATTTATGATTATAAAATCGACCTTAAAAAGTTTTCTTTGCCAATAAATATTTACCTTTAAATGGTATTCAACGATGACGTTGACTACTTTACAGCTCGTTTGAGTTGCACGCAATTACTTTCGTATTTCCCGCTTAAGAATTCCGGTTGCAGTACACGAGTTTCGTAATTAAAGAAAGTTATTAATCTAAAATGACTTAGAAATTAATTTTAATATCAGAAATAAAAATACTTTTTTCATTTCTTGCAGATCAAAACTCATTTTCAATGCGAGTCGAAAAATCAAGCGGTTGCTGTTGGATATCAACATCATCACAGAGGATTAGTATCAGCTTTGGTTCACATTTACGGCGAGGGTGGCATTCCAGGTCTTTGGCGAGGAGCTACGGCCGCATTACCGAGAATTTCTTTTGGTTCAGCGGCTCAACTAACATCTTACTCGAAGGCTAAAGAGTATATATATGACTTAAACGTAAATAGAAAACAAGAAAACCCATGAACTGATGCGTCATTTGGATATAGTTTTTGATAAATATTTAATTTCAGCTGGAATGTTGTCCAAAAGGCAGTTTACGAAGCGAATTTGCATCGAGTATGCTGAGTGGACTAGTCATTACCACGTGTATGACGCCACTGGACGTAATATCCACTCGGATATACAATCAAGGTGTGGATAAGAAGGGCAGAGGTTTGCTTTACTCGGGATTCTTCGATTGCATATTTAAGATATTAAAGAGCGAAGGATTTTGGGGGTTTTATAAAGGATTCGGAGCATCGTATCTTCGAATCGGTCCACACACGGTGTTGACATTGATGTATTGGGAACAGTTGAGAAAAATTTTTGAAATTTAACGCTGATTTTGACTTGATTTTAATATGTCGAAAAGTGAATTATTTTATTTTTAAAAATAAAAGATAAAAATAGGAAAATAACGAAAATATTTGAAATGTTTTGGTCAAAAATAAGTGTTTTTTTTTACATTGAAAAATCAAAGGTGACTTTCATGTGGAAGACTGCGAAATAATGACATTTATAATTCAGATTTTTAGAATTTCTAAAAAATACGTCTTTCATATTCATATGAAATAAATTTTTAATATTTGAGAAAAAAAAGTGTTTCTGCAATTAATTCTCAGCGGTATACATCAGATTTATATTCTATCCTAACGATGTAAGTTAGATCGTGGAAGGCAAAAATTGTGATTATAAAAATATGTCGTAACAGCTGTAACACGGCAAGTTTCGTTAAATTGTTTAAAAAAATGGTAATTATATGCCTAACTAATTACAAAAATTAGAATATATTTGAGAATTCATGAAAGTGTAACGCTTAAAATCAAACATTTGTCGACTTTTCATTCACGTTTGGTAAGGACATTTGCGGCATAATTATTTCTCCTTCTTTTCCAATATTTAAAATATCATTTTTCTTGTAAAGATCAGAAAAATATTTCGTTATTTCCGAGATATCTTTGTCCTTTGTTTCGGGAAGGTTTCTATGAATAAAAACCGCTGACACTGCGACGATGACAGCGAAAATGAGGAAACTGTTTGCACCTATAACAGTCTGCAAAATTAATATTGATAATTAAAACTTAAAAATACATTATTTTATTGTTATATAAACTTACTTGAACGGATGGAAAACTGATTGCGTAAATTAAATTGCAGGTCCAATTTACCCAACAACCTAAACTCATTGCTGCAGGTTTCGCTCCTTGTTTAAACATTTCAGCGCCTATGAAAAATGGAATTGGGCCTGAAACAAACCAAAACTACTTTAATCTGATACCCAAAACCTTCGTCCTTGTTTGAAATTAAATTTTAAAAAATACGAAATTCGAATAAAAATATAAACAAAAATTACACCATTACAAAAGTCAATTAACATCTATTGCTCCCATCACCAACTGAGTTTATATCAAAACACAAAAAGGTTAATAGTTGTCAGTGCATCGTTTACACTGGGATAATCACAGCCATTTTTTTCGCTTAAATAGTCTTACCTAAGCCTATCCCATACGAGAGAACATAGCTTAGAAGAGCTACTACAGCCACAATTGACATCCAGTAAGTCTATAAATAAATAATATATCACAGTGATCGACAACTAAGGGCCCCGATAAAATTTGCTTGGGGATTTTATGGTGGAAACTTAATTTTTAATGGGGAATGTATTTTAAAAATCAAAAACGCAAATTAAAAACCCGCAAACCCTGACCCGAAAGATTTAAATATTAAAATATCGAACGATGCTGTACCTCTATGTTCAATGATATGGTAAGTACTAGCAAAAAGACGACTATTCCAACGAAACTTATATGCAATAATCTTCTTCGGGTGTACTTACTGACAAATACCATCTAAAATTTATTAAATCCAATTTATTTATTGTTTGAAATTCAATTTTATTAAAATTACCGCTAAAGTTGCCATAATCGAATTAATTATGCACGCTCCGATGCCAGCGTATTGACTATTTTCTTCAGAAATTCCTGCCTTTATAAAAATACTGGTGGAGTAATAAAAAACCTAATAAAAATTAATTATTTAATTAATGGTTGAATTAAAATTATTTTATTACTTACAATACTAATTCCGCTCAATTGTTGCATACCTTGCAATACACACAACAGAATAAGAGGCAAACGAAGTTCACGTGCGCGAAGTAATCGCCAAAGACTCCATTTCGGTTCTGACGTATGAACTTTCATCGCTTCTCGGAGTTCCATGACATCATTATGCAATTGATTTTCAGGCAAGCCACGTAGTTTGGATAATTCTGGCAAAATAATCAATAAGATGACTCGTTCGAGTTTCCTCATTCATTGATATCTGGAAACTACCAGTTAATGCTGCTGCTTGATTTTCTTTAATAATGAATAAATATTTAGGACTTTCAGGGCAGAAAAATAGAAATATTGAGAATATCACGATTGGAATTGCAAAAAAACCGAGCAAATAATGCCAGTGCTCTTCAGTCCCTACAACATTAAAAATTGCAATAAATTCCCTCAAATAGTAAACATTCTGATTTCGTACCTAATAAATGCTTAAGACCTAATACTTGTGCTACGAGAATTCCAACATTAAGCCCGAGTTGTTGGATTACACCTAAAGCACCTCTTAAAGGTGCAGGTGATAATTCGGTAAGGTAAACTGGAACAGCGCCAAATGTAAATCCTATAAACACAATTCACTAAATCAACATCAAAAAATATAAAATAATATTAAACTTTTGTTTTACCACTGTAAAAACCAGCTAAAATACGTCCGAGGAAAATCATTTCAATCGAGTTGGCCGATTTTGAGCATAAGAACAAGACTGCAGCTCCAAGACCAAATAACTGATTGAAAAGTAAAGATCTTCTCCTAATAATAAAATTTTAATAAAAATCCAATAAATAATTTTTTAATTTTTACTTACCTTCCCATCAAGTTGCAAACCCATCCGGCGGCAGCTGCTCCAATCATCCCACCAAGAAGAAATACAGCGACGATACACGACCAAATTAATTCCAACTCGTGAGCGACTAAAGACCGTTGAAATTTGGCACTGATGGTGTTGTTACAAAATTCTTGTAAAATCTATAAATTACGTAACAATTTATTGGTCTCAAATACAATTATTAAATTGTAATTTATTCTTACTGATTGTGGTGCGTTAAGTACACTGAAATTAAACCCTGCTGGTAGAGCACAGCCTAAAGCAGCTGATATTGTGGCGATCGAAAGCATTTTTGACATATCCGCACATAACTGGTTAAAAATATTTTTTAAAAAAATACCGAGTTTAGAATAAAAATACTATTTCATGTCATTCATTTTTTATAAATTTCATAAAGTATCGAATAAAAAAAATTAATATCAACGAGCACCTGCGAAGATTAAAAAAAATAATGTTTAAAAATGATTACTTCGATATTTATTGACAGTTGATTGCTCATTACGTATTCAATCATTAATTTTTTTTAATTAAAGGATTTCCGTTAATACTCACAAGAAGGTACTACGGACCTCCCCTCCTCAGATTTGCATAATTTTAAAGAAATAAATCGATTAATACTTAACTAAAACAATGCCCAAATCTTAGGATGCACTTCGAGTAAAAAAAATTAGTATTATTACTTTTATAGCCTAATAATGCACTTTTTCCCATAGAAAAAGAGTTTGATTTCTTCCTATGGAAAAAAAGTGCATTATTAGGCTACAAGAGTAACAATAGTAATTTTTTTTACTAGAAGTGTGTTCTAAGATTTGGGCAATGTTTTAGTTAAGTATTAATCGACTTATTTCTTTAAAATCATGCAAATCTGAGGGGGGGGGGGGAAAGGTTCGTAGTACCTCCTTGTCAATCTTTTGTTGGCATTTTGTGAATTTATCAAAAAAAGATTTTCATAAGAGTAATTTGCTTATTTTTATTTGTAAAAACATTCATTTGTAAATGACCAAAGCATTAGCTGCGTCATATTTCAATAAAAAATTTGTATTCAAGAATTTGGTTTCGCTGCATTGCAGGTAACATTGCAGGAAAGTCAATCATAACAGGAAGTAAAATACAAAACAAACCCTATTCTTCTTTCCTGGATTTCCAGCCAAACTAAACGATTTGCCCTCGAATGACGACCCAAAAAATGGTACGTTTCCAGTTGCTGCCGTCATACCGTCGAACAAATAATGTGTAATACTCTACTCGATACCTTTTCCTTCTTCAATGCGATCGTATGCTTTTGCTTTGCTTTCGAGTTAAAAGGTCTCCTCGTCGCTGATGACTCACACCGAAATGGACCAATCGCAGATTAAAACTTTCGCTTGCACTCACCAATAACCTTGTTTAGAATGGTGTAATCCAACATGGCGGTTATTAAGTAAAATTTTGATTTTAACTTTGCCGTGTTTAATTATTTAAAGAAAAAACAACGTCAGCAGTCAATTTGTTAAATTATTTCTACTAATGAAATGGAGTGCCTGACTACCGAAAACGCGGCAACACTCCTAGACTCAAAAATAGCCGAAGCCGAACATATGTTGATTCGTTGCTCGCAATTAGAACACGTGCAAGGTGTAATAAAATTGCGTAAGAAAATTAAATCTGAGGTTAAGTTTTTAAAAAAGGTATATACATACATAAAATTTGCAATTTTATCGTAATTTAATTTTGATTGTATTTAATTAAATCATTTATAGCTGCAAACAAACAAGGGACTTGTAAAACAGGAGCATTTGTTGTGTAGTAATTTGCAACAACTCAACGCACTATTAGAAACTGCAATAAAACTCGATGCCGTTTTGGCAATATTAAAGACGTTCCATTTGAATGAAAACCGAGTGTCGGTAGATATAGTAACGGATAAAGGATTAGAATGGACCAAAGTAATTGCCCGCAATCCGCAGGCCATGTACCAAATTTCATTAGGTAATTCAAACATGAGACATGATTATTTTTGATATTTGAATGTTAAATATTATTTTTTTAACAGGTCAGGGGCAATTTGGAGAAAAATCAGTTATTGATCACGCTAAAACTTATTTAAAATGTGCAGAAGCAAATCAAATTTATTTTGTTGCACCAAAAGTGAAGTTTTATTTCACAAATGGAGTTTTTCCATCTATTATTAAAGTATTAGACAATCTAGGGATTATCGTTGAAGGAAATTTAATTGTAGACGTAGATAAGCCGTTAAAATTCGACGAGTTACCATTGAAATGCGAAGCGAGTGAAGTTCAACATCACAGTTCAGTAGAAGCCGCATCTCTAAATTTAGACGTCACAACATTAATTGCTTATGTTTCTGCATTAACAAATGGCAACTGTTGGTTTAGATTTAAGGAAAAAATTTTAGATTACCAAGCAAGTTGCGAACGTATTAAACCAATTAAACCTATTCTAGATCAATTATTTCAAGGTTGAAAATTCCATATTTATTATTCAAATCACATTTATTAGAAAAAAAATAAATTTCAGGTCGAGAATTAATTTGTTGTCAAACTGCGATGACAGATTTCGAGAAAATAGTGTCAACTTTAGGTGGGAAAAACGAACGTTTACGAACTAAAAGTTTTCTTCCAAAGATTAAAGTCGTAGACGACAACCTTTCAACTCGGACAAAAAGTCTGGCTTTAAGCGGACAAATAAAAAAGCGATCCAAAGTAAAAGCTTTTAATTTTTTTTTATTGAACTAAAAACACTTAATAATTGTTAAAAAATATTTTTTGTTTCAAGATAATTTTTGGAACTGGTGATTTTCACAAGGCAATAACAGTTACTGCGAATGTGGGTTTCGTCAGATCAGCTGAATCGCAGGTGTTCATCACGTGGTTATGATTTAAAATGATTGTGTTCTTAATTTGTGTTGAAACGAATTTAATTTTGTTTTTTTGTCTGTTCAGGGTGTGGTGTTAGCTGTTTACATCCATGAATCACGAGCATTGACCGAAGCCAAAGAAGTTAATGCCATCGCCTTAGAAAACAACTTTAATGACGATACATAAAAAGGTTTTGATTTTGATTCTTTTTTGTTTCTTTAAGTCATGGAATGCTCCAACGAAAGTGAAAAAATATTTACAATTTTCAATAGATGAATTATTTTTGAATAAATGAAACAATTTTCTCATTTTGATCGTTGAGAACAAAAAAAGTTGTACAATTTATAAAAAAGAAAGTAAAAAATATATTCTGAAAAACTTATGAGAAAGCGACGGATTATGAGTGGATAGAAATTTATATAAAATGTATAAAGTTTTTTTACGTAAAAAAACAAAAACAGAGTAAATGTCAAACCAAAAGAAATAAATTAGCCATTCATTTTGTTATCTTTGGCTAAATTATGCGCTAACCAATTGACTGATGTCTTCCAACTATTCCTTAAAGCTTCGTCGAATTTTGATCTAAAATGTTTGAGAGCTTCTTGTTCGGATAAATCGAGGACTAGAGTTTCTCTTAAGTAATCTAGATCTTTGACACTTGTTAATTCGGGAATTCCAGTAGATAACATCATGGCAAATAAAGAGAGTATAAAAGAACCTTTTCGACGCAGAATCTGGAATGCTTGTTCGCAGTATTGTTGAAATCTATGATAAATAAATATATTTATGATATACACTTGATTGTGATTTATATTTAATTTATACCTATTAAATTCTTGACATTGTTGTTTTTGGCCTTTTGTAATGACATGAACGAAATCATGAGTGAGAACAAATGGACACTTGAAAAGAAAAATTCATACTAATTTAGAATAAAAAGAAATAAGCAATAATAAAATAATTTACCCGTTCACGACGTATACCAAACTTTTCCTTAAAATGACCCAATATGTGACCAAAATCAATATGGAATAACTAAAAAATGTTTTTAAATTTTTATAAAATTTCTAAAAATAAAAATGAAATAAATATAATTACTTGTCCATTAGTCTTGACCATGATATTATCACTGTGCCTATCGGCTATCCCTAAAACGTAAGTCGTGACACAGTAACCAGCACATGATAAAGTAAATTCTTCAATAGCCTTATTTAAACTGTAATATCATAAGTTTACTGTGATTAGAAATTCGTATTATTCAAATTAATCGAACCTTTTTTCATCCGGATTGTGATCTTTAAGCCAAGCAAGAAGAGATCCTTTTTTAAACGTCGACGTGGCTGTGAACAACCCTTTATCTTTTTGTATGTTGGCAATTGTGTCGGAATGTAGCACCACTTGAATCAGACCCATTCGTTTGTCTAAAGAAATGCAACTGTACGGATTCATCCGTAGATCTAATCCTTCATCTTTCCACAACTTATCCATTATTCGAATCATTTGTAATGTGAGCATATCTTGGCGCAAATCTATAACACAAACAACAATCAAATCAAATAATACTTTTATTGATTTTCTGATTATCTCACCATCGCCATTTTTAAAGATTACGTAAATATTCTCCCCGTACATATCGTTGTTATCGAACACCAACCACAACGGCTTCATTTTCGAATCCATAAATTTACATTTTTCGACTCTAAAAATACAATTAAAAAATTAAAATATTTATTAATAATCTCGATTTTTATCGAAATATTACTTCAGTTGTTTGCATCTCAAACTAGGATCTAAAGGGTTTTGTAGATTGGACAAAGCATCCATGTTGTGATTTCTCAATAATGTATCGTGCATTGCCAACTTCACTCGTTCTCTGGGCTCCTTTTTACGTTTAATCGATTCGTTGATACTTTTTAATTTATTAATCGCTTCCATTTGCCGTTGGAGGGATTTCATGTGTTCGATACTCCCTCGACAATAAGCTTCTAAAATAAGTCCAAACCTAACTGATACTGAAGGTACATGCATTTCGGATCGGAGATGCCAGAATAAATAATGGCCTATAGTTTGATTATGTAGCGCACGCCTTAATAGAAATTCGACTAAATCACAGTATAAATACGATTCATGTTTCAATGCTTGTACTAATTGCAATAAATATAGTAGCAAATCCTCGTCGCTAAAATTATTAAATAAAAAAAATGTTTAAAACAATTTAAAAAATTTAAAAAAACAAGAATTTACCTGAGCGCTCGTAAACACTCGACCGAATATTTGCGTACGTATTGATCAGCATAAGCGTAATCTAATAATTCGAGAGCATTTTCTGGCGGCAGTTGAGGCCAGCACTGTAGAATTGTCACCATTTGAGCGATGTCTTTATGATCGTTCCATTTGACGCAGGATAAGAGTTTTGGCAGTGAATGCGGCACATGGTAACGGCAGTCGTGCCTTAAATACCATAACAGTTCTTTTTCTTGTTCGTGCATTTGATGAAGCGGATCACGAGAACAAATTTGTCGCACGTGTTCTAAATACATCTTACTTGCATGAGGCTAGAATAAAAATAAAAATAAAGATTATGCAAAATTTTTTTAAAATTAATTTAATTACGATCGCAGTGGGCGCTGATGAATTTTCCTGAGATGCATCTTTTGTTGCGTATTCCAATACTTTTTCTATTGATGGGTATACGACGAGATTTTCGCAATGATATTTGTGGAATGTTATGGTCAGAGCTGTGGCGTTTTCTACGTTAGGGTTAGATACGACCGTACCTAACGGATGAAGCAAATCCTCCGCTTGTAAATCTTCGGCATAAGTCCACATGTAAAGTGTTATTGAACCCATTTTTAATTGGTTTTTAAAATCGTACACAGTTGTATTGACCCAGGCCAATGGATTTATGTACAAGTCTTGTTTGCCACCTTTATATTTTCGTGTCCTTGTTCCTTTGGCATTTTTACTCATTTCATAAATCACTAAACAAAGTCTCGTCATTCGAGCTACGTCGCACATTGCAATATCGAATTGCAAATCCTCTTCCCAATTCACTTCACCGTCAATGGCCAGTTTTTCCTTGGTTTTCTGCGGTTCACACAAAGCCTCGCCACCGTGGAATAATCCTGCCTGCACACCTATCTAAAAGAATTAAATTAATTAAATAATTTATTTATTTAAAATAATTTTTTTTTTACTTCGACTTGGTCACAGTTGAGCTTTTGTATAGCATTTACACGAAATGAAAACTGTTCACCGACCGACCAAGAACAAATTGCTTTAGGACGTCTTCGAGCTGTCAAAGTACCACTTTTCATCCGCTTTGTTTCGAGGCTTTCCAACTTAACGTACGGCTCGTCAGCTTCGGCTGAAATAATAAAATTATTTATAATTAAAACTGAAGAAAAATAAAAAATTCTCCTTATACCGAGGATACTCGTTATTGACACAGTAACTAATTGGGGAGTTAAGTCTTTCGATAACATGCTACGAATAAACTAAAATGAAAAAATAATTTTTATAATTTTAAATAACATTGATTTGTAAATGAACACACTTTAAATTGACTAAGCGGGTATTCCCCGAGTAGAAATTCTTCCTGGCCACAAATCTTTAAGGCGTAATCTTCGACTCTCTCTTCCTGTTGTCCTGTGGTGTGAGCTTTTTTAGCTAGAACTTGTTGCAAGAGTTCTCGGGGAGTAGTTAAGTGATAAACACAAAAAGTAAAAGTATTCTGAAAATCAAAAAAAAATTTTAATCAAATTCAAAAAAATATTTTAATCAAATTCAAAAAAATATTTTAATCAAATTCAAAAAATTATTACTCAATAATATCTATGGTTTTTCCCTACGACAAATATTTATCTAAAAAAAAATTCCCCAAATAACAAAAAAATGTAAAAATAATATTCTAATAATTTATTTTTCACAAGAAAAATCTTTGATCCGGATGTACAGTTCAAGTAAACAAAAATTTCTATAGAAATTCCATATTTTAAAAAAAATGAGATCTTATCTCGTTCTACTAATAAATCTATTGACTTCTTATCAGATAATAATATATTATGTCTAGTGCTGTTGAAATATTAAATAACTGCAGTACACTCATACTTTAAAAATCCATTCGAATTAATTATATATATATAAATATTCACGGTTCTGTAAATATTGCAACATATGGTTCGTTAAGTAATTTTACAGGAAATAATTTTATAAATATTATATTTGTCGAGGGGAAATATTAAAATTACCTTACTATTTTCAAACCGGACTAGAATAACTAAATTATTGTCCCTAAGTTTTTTGGAAATCATAGGCGGTAGTTCCTTTGTACTCTCTAATCTCATAGGAAATTGATATAAAACTTTCTCCTGCCAAGATTTTTTCTCTCTTTCCCTTGCAATATCCTCACAGAGAACCCTCATTTTCCAGCGAAAATCGTTCACTTCTGGGTTTTTTAAAACGTCAAATTCGTGGAGTCCTAAATTAAAAAATAAAAACTTATCAAAAAAATGGGAATAAATGAATTTTAATATATTTATACCTTTGCCTATTAAATGACCTATTTGAGCATTTAAAAATTTATCTGCTTTGTCGCCTTGTCTTTCAACCACTTTAAGTACAGATGTGAATGGCCGAACATCGCACAAACGTTTCTGCTCATCAACTAATTCTTCCTGTTCAGCATTTTGATTAATGCACATGAAAACATAAGATTGCTTATCGTGAAGTGTCCCGTATAATGGATATTTCTGTGCTTCTTCCCACAAATCCTGTACACAGTTTTAACTTTCACTTAAAGCTACAAATTTATTTTTATTAAATTTCCTTACCTCTTTAATATCCAATAGTGTCGATTCTCTGTTTACTTCCAATTGAATGAAAACACCATTTGGCATTAAGCAATCTATCGTAACGGTTGAATTTGTTTCCTCCGTCCAGAGGTTAAATGAATATGCACTTGGTTTAGGCGCCATGGTTTAGTATATTTTCATTATCTCAGCCAGGCATCACATCAACAAAGTAAACACATCATCTTTCTGAAATAGAATAATTAGAAAAATACGCCTTAAAAAATCGTTTTAAGAAAAAAATCACACTTGGAATTTTTCCGAACAAAAACTGATATTCCTACGACTGTATCGAGAAAAAGAAACTCAGGATGTGCTGAAAGTGGTAAACAAGTTGATAAACGTCATCAAAAATTGGACTCGAAATGTGTAAACAACTTGAGAGCTCAATGCTAAAATTACAAACTAACATTTCGATGTAGGTCTGGGTCTGGCCAGACAGATTAAAGGTAAAAAAAATATTTTTAAAGAATGTGTTATCTGCCAAGGACGTTTGAAAAGGACATTTATCGTGTAAATAAATTGGATTGCCAATTGCTGCTAAATGATGTAGGTTACACCCGTCAGCATAGAGCTCTAACTTCCCGGAAATTTGAATTAGTCGACTGGGGAGAAAACAAGAATTAGTCATCACTTGGTCATCTTGTTGTTCAGCAGATGTTGTTAATGGGAGGCCAAAAATAAAAAAAATAGTCTAACGCTTCTTAAATAAACTAAAATTAAACTCATCATTTTTTCCCCTAATAAATATCGTTAAGTTTAATTTTCAAAAAAATTTCTTCTACAAACGTTTAAAACTTGAATCACTTGATAAATGATAAGTTAAATACTCTAACGATGACTTTTGTTTTATCTTTCTCAAGGTTCAATCAAATGTCGTATAACCATGTATAGGATTTCCATCCCACCTGTTATGAAGTATTATATTAAATGGAAAATTTTAAAAAGTGTATTGTTGTTTACCCCTCTACAGTTAACTAAACACGCCCACTCCTTACCTGCCTAAATAGTCCAAATCCAATGTTAAATCCATCTGGAGTAGGAGACGGACACTACAGTAGATACCACACCAGCACCAAACACTAATGCCGTACGTCACGAACCACGTGATCGAAGCTAAAAAACAAGCATCACAAGAAACGTTTTGTGTCATATTTCTTATCAACAACTTCTCGATATTCGTCGAAGCTTTTAAACTCGATTAAATTTTTTTGACTTTCTTTAAACTCATTAAAAGATTTTTGATTACTCTCGTTGCGTAAATTAATGATTTCACTCATTTTTTGGAAAATTAGCATTAGCTTTAATCCATTTCTCCTTCAACCACGCGTCGTAATTTTGAGAAAATGGAATGTTAAAATTAAAATATGTTGAGAAAATTCTTGATATTCATCTATCGATGCAAATAGTTCAAGGAATCGGCAGAATTTAAATTCCATTAAATTCCGATCATTTGATTGTAAAGGAATAAATTGAAGTCTGGTAAATAAAAACATTTTATAGTCAAACATCGAAAGATTACATTAAAAGTGCTTGGATGCATATTATACAATTAATATATGATTTTTGTTGGATGAACATGATACTTTCAGATCACATTAATAATGTATTATCCTTTTACTAATTTTAAATTATATTTTTTTCAAATTAACTAATTCATGATACGTACACTGACTATGTACAATTAATTAGAAGTTAAAATATTTGCCCCACCCAATATTTAAAATGGAATAATTATTGAATGGAAACGAATGAAAACAATAAAATGCATTAAAAGATGCATTAGTGTTTCAAAAACAATAATTTTTCTTTTTTTTTGTCTTAAATGCCTTGCTTTTTTATCTTATTTTAATGCAAGATTAATTAAATTTTAAAACTTATACATTTTTCATGGTACAAGTTAAATCACTTCAAACAATAAAAACTAAAAAAAAAAAAAAAAAAAACACTACATTTTGTAACATCAAAAATGGCACCAAAGCATCAATTTTTTTTGTATTTTTAGTAATTAAAAAAAAAATTGCAAAATTTGACCAGAAAATAACGAAAACTTGACAATTTGATAAAACAAAAATAAAAATTGTCAGTCTCCACTAATATTATTTATAAAAAAAAAATAAACAGGTAAATCTGGTAAAACTTATCGATAAAACTTCATTTTTGAAACATTTATCACTTCTAACTACAAATAAATGTAAAGTACATTTTACAATGATGACTTTTGTTGCCATTAAAATGCTTAAACCTTTGTTTTACATTAAATTTAAAATTCATTTACATTGTTTTAAACATATTTTTTTTTACTTTCTCATTTAATAATAATAAACTCATCTTTATTTTTTTTGTTTCTTTTTTCTTTTTAAAAGCGATAGTGTTACTTAAAAAAAGTTTATCCAATCACCGGTTCAATTTACCGCAGTAATTTAACAATGATGCATCAGATAAAACAATAAAAAATGTTTCCGTTAGTTGAAAACGAGTCATTTCTCAGGTACACCTCGCAGAAGACACTAGTCAGTTCTCTTGTCCGGACTTTTCCGTCGACAAAATCGGATTTTGTTTCTGAGACTCAGATGTGTCGTTTCCGAATTTTTTCGCTCCATTTTCATCCCGTTTGTTCTCTTTAACATCTTTGTTCATTTCGTCTATGGCGCCATCTTTCTTTACCGAGCTTTCATCTTTCGCTGCTTCCGTTACAATTTCTTCTCTCTTTTCACTCTTTTTCGGTCGACCGCGGCCGCGACTTTTAGTTCCATCGGGCTGCAAGTATTTTATTAAATAACCAATTACAATTTTACTTATTAAATGTCCATTTGTCTACCTTTGGATTAACATTTTTAACTCTTTCTTTTTTGGGTGCCAACGGAGGCGGTGGTGGAACTCCCCGTGTTTGTGAACGTGTTCGTCGTCTGTCGCTATCGGGATTATCATCTTTATGACCCATGTCTTTTAACAGTTCTTCGCCTTCTTTCGCCATTTTAATGATGCTACTTATTCGTTTCGAGGTTGCTTTTTCATCACTGGTCTTTAAACGCAAATATTCAAATTATTTTGTATTTAAATTTTTCAAATCCGTTATTTACCATCGTTTTTTGTTTTTTCGTTAGAGGTTCATCCATTTTTCCCGCTTCGACTGATTCGCCTTCCTGCAGGAAGAAATATTTGATAAGCAAAGGTGAAGAGGAGGAATAAATTTCAAATCGTCTAAAATAACGGTCGTTTTATTCGCGCGAGTCAAATTGAAATTTGTCGTGTTTACATTGTAATTCGTATTGATTGGATGGATATTAATTTTTATTTAAACCGCCATTAAAATCGGTTAAAGTGCTTTCCATCATCAGATGGAAGCACCTTCAGAAAGCAACGATCGCGCGCCGAAACCATTTCGACGAGCCCCTCCGCCATATTTGAATCTGTTTTGACGCCAAAAGAGTAACTGCCATGATCCGTCGTCCTTGTCTCGATCGCCTAATTAAAAGCTGGAAATTTAGTAAGGATCGTTAATTAGCCCCCTGTCATTCCTCCATCCTACACGTCACTTTAATCCAGACTGTCAAACTCGGTCACAATTTGCTCGTCATTATGAATGCATCTAATTTTTAAACCACAAACATTGGCGCGCGCGCGCGCGCGTGGGGCCTCCAAAGGTTGCGAACAAAATGGTCGAACTGAGGCGATTTCAAGTTGACTTTACCTTGCTCGATATCTGCATAGTGCCATCCCTCTTCAATTCTACTTTTTTATCCGACATTTGACTCTGAAAATCGGAGCGTTTGGCCGAAAACAATTTGCAAAAAGCCCGCAAAAATTGGGGATCACGAATCCGGATGGCGAATCAAATTAGAGACGACCGAGGTAGGATGGCGTGGATCACGTGACTAATGCACTGGACAACTGGCGGCCTCTATGTCGACCTTTGAAAATGGCGCCATTTTCGAATCAAAACCGACGTTTGTTTACATCTTCTCGTTTTTGAAATGTGTTTTTAAACTCGTTAATAAAAATTCTAAATTACTGTCATTCATTATTTTTCTTCTTCTTTTTCATTTACATTTTAAAATAAATAAAAATAAAAATTTTTAGAAGTCGCGTGAAAGCCATTGTTTATAGCCTAGATACGATTAGCATTGTTTGCTACTTGAGTTTTTGTATTTGGCCATCATGTGATGGCACCAAAATTTAGCCTAACGAAAATGTAATTTTGCCCTGGCTCATGAAAAATGGAATTTACCTAAAGTGAAAAAAAATAGCAAAACTCAACAGAGTCTCGACCATCAACCGCCTTTTAGAAACCAAAAATCTTTGCAAATGGCTTGGTAATTTAAACAGTACAGAATCGAAAAAGGGAAAAACAACAAAAATCTAAAACGACGAGATGGATGTAGAAAATGTCGGGGTAGGGGCCAACCACCTTTTGAAAGAAGTGGTGGCAGTACTAAACGGCTACCTACCCCGACAATCGCCCACCCAATTGGATGGTTGCGACCTTTATATTGCCGAAGAATGGCAGGTAAAAATCCAACAACCCCCACATAAAACAAAGTCGAATTCTAATCAAATTGTGGTTACCGACAGACAAAGCAAGCAGTGGTAGTTAAAATCGGTATGAGAAAGCAACAAAACATTAGAGGCGATTTATTCTATTGGGGCATGCTCAGTTGTGCCCACATTATGGAATTAACTGACTGTTTTTATTACGACAATTATGTTTATTTCGTGAGTCCATTTTACAGTCACGGCTCACTTCACGATATTCTCACTGGGCCTGATCCGACCATAAAACACAAGGTTAATAAAATAATAAAACAATCTTTTAATCGAATTAAATTATGTTATGATTTCATGCAGGTGAATGAACTTCTAGTTCGCAAATGGGCAAAACAATTGCTCATATTTTTGAATCGATTGCACACTATGGGGTTGTTTCACCTGAATGTAAGAAAGAAGGCTCTATTCGTCGATAATTTGACCAATTTGAGAATTGGAGGTTTGGGTTATGTCACCTTATACAACGATCGTTACGCCTTGTTCGGTAGAATGGACCATATTCCACCTGAAATTCTCGAACATTATCCTCATTCAATGGGACACGATTTGAGCAAAGTAGGAATTAAAATTTAAAAAATATAAATTTTAATTAAATATTTGTAAATCGTAGGTTGACGTTTGGTCGGTCGGTGGACTGATCTGCGAATTACTCTCGGGTTTTTCCATTTCGGGTCCAACCAGCGGCGATACTTTGGCCGATCGTTTGAACAAACGTTTGGTTATTCGACAAAACCTGGATTCGTTGATGAATCTTCCTGCGCTGACGGCTGTTAGTCGCGGTGGTCGAGGATTTTTATCGTGGTTACTCAAATGGGAAGCAAATGCACGACCGACGGCGCGTCAAGCGCTTAAACATCCTTGGTTGAGAGATCAGGAAATTCGTTTGGAACTTTATCAATTGGATCGACTTTTAGGCAAAATGGAGGGAAAACCTAAATTGATTCCTCAGTTAAGTCTAGTGCACCCGATGGTACCATTGATCCCGCATCAAGGAATCGCCGTGGTTAGACCACGAATGTTGGCAAAATCGGAAATACCGAACAGACAATTTAAACTCGGATTGAGTAAGTTAAAATATTAAAATATTATACATTTAATATTCAAAAACTAATAATTTAATAAGCGGAAGAACGTTTGCATCTCTCTAAACACGCGTGGAGTTTCCGGGAACACGTTTTGAGCGTGGACGAAGCGAGAAGGGAAATGTGGACGGCGCTTTACGATTTACTCGCGGCGACCGATTCGCGTTGGCAGTGGTCGCCGATCGAAATAAAGTCTGGTCGACAGTACAAATTGCCGACAAGACGAGCAGTACCACCGCCAGATTTGATGGAGACCGGAGAACCAGCTTATATGATGACCGAAGGAGTACAAATTAGAATTAATTATGCATAAAAGCTTATTAAAACAACGATGATTGTAATTAAAGTTAAATTTTTCAGACAAGTATAACGTTGCCCATCAACCAGGACGAATCTATCGTTTCCCCGTACTCGTTTCAGTTGTTGGGCGGTGGTTGCGAAAATGGTAGAATTGCTCTGCGAGGAGGTGCCGAGAAGAGGACGAAGGTAAAAGAAGGGCGTAGTCCTTGTCATTCGACCGACGACGAGTGTGTTTCGAAAGGAAAAAAAATAGATGAAGATTGTCTAAGTGAGAGCGAAAGTGAGGACGACGAAAACGACGAAGACGAAGATGAGAATGACGAAGATGATGATGAAAATGAAGATAGCGATGAGGACGAAGAAGGTGAAGAAGAAGGAGGAGAAGAAGAAGAAGAAGAAGAAGCAGAAGAAGAAGAAGAAGAAGAAGAAGAAGAAGAAGAAAATGGAAGCGAAGAAATGGAAACAGAAAGCGAAACCAGTAGTCGAAGCGACTCAAAAGAAATACCATTAAAGATTAAAGTCGAAATTGAAACTCAACTTGACACGAACCTTCCTGGACCATCTGGATGTCAATCCTGTTATTTAACTACTTCAGGTAAACTAAATTTCTATTGTGTATGTATAAAAAACAACAATGTCGTGGGTTATATTTGAGTGATTATTAGATTATTCGTTTAAATTAAAAAAAAAAAATATTTTAGAAACAGTTTGATTATGCACTGTTAAAAATATTGATGTAATTGATTACTGTTTTTGAGTGTAATCAATGTCCCAAATTATGTACTGGAATTTGATGTTAATTTTCACTAACTAAGCTGTAACTAATGATTGTTTACACTCCAAAAGTACTTTTTTTCATTTACACTACTTTAAGTGTGAATGAAGAAAACCACTTATCGAGTGTAACCATTATCACTTCCAGCTAAACCTGTGAAAACTTACACCAAATTCCAGCATATAATTTGGGACATTGATTACACTCAAAAACAGTTAACTGATAAACTCAATTGTTTTTGATAATTTAGTTTATCAAAGTTATATGTGCTTTTATAACATTATTTTATCACTTTTTAATAAGTGTTTTATGGTTTTTATTTGCAATAGAACTTGTTTTAATAAAATAATACATTTAAAAAAAATTAATTGATAATTAAACGAACTTCTAGTGAAGTTTGATATCAATTCCATTGACCGATGGTGACCGATGGGGTTAACAAGAGATGACCATGCCCAGTCTTGTCAGATTGTCCGAATGGGGAGGAAAACCAATCTAAAAAAAATAATCCTTAAGTGCATTGAAGATATTTCTGCAATTTCTCCAAGTATCTGGAGAAACACGAGGGTGAGGCGGGCGGGCTTGTTAACCCCATCGGTCATCATCGATCAATGGAATTGATATCAAACTTCACTAGAAGTTCGTTTAATTATCAATTCCATCTCCCTTTGGTGACCGATGGGGTCAACAAGAGATGACCACGCGTCATCCCTCAAAAATTTAGAGAACATGGTTTTCTCCTTCCCTCCCCCCTCTGTTAAATGTACACTGCCAATTGCACTATGCAAATTTATAAACGAATGGCGATTAAATGAATGACGATCGAATTTTATAAGTTTTAACTTACGCCAGTTTCAACAGCCATCTTGCCAATTATTGGTGGCCCGCTTCAGCCCTGGCAAAATTTTTTTTATGGCTTTCTTGCCATGTGGTGCAGCCGTGCAGCCCGCTTCGGCTATGGCGGAAAACACTTCCGCCATCTTTGCATTGACACGTGCGTATCGCACTGGGCAGCCCAGGGCAAGCGTAACGCATTGCCGTGGCCAAGACAATGCAGAATCCGGAACAAACGCCTACCGTAACGTGTGAGGCGCAGTAAAATTGCTGTTTTGTCATGAACCATTTGGTTGCTCACTTCACTTCTCAGGCAAAAGACAATTTTTTCCAACTTTACCCAATGGGATGGGGATTAGGTCTGAGGGACGGGGAGTGGTCATCTCTTGTTGACCCCATCGATCACCAGAGGGGGATGGAATTTAAGATTTTCTGAAAATATGAAAATATTTTTATTTACATTTTAAATAGATCGTTTAAAATAGTTTTTTTTTTTAAATTTTTTTAATTTTTTTTAAATAGTTTTTTAAAAGAGTTAAAAATAATTTAAAAATAATTTTTCTTAACTTATTTTTGTACATAAAAAATAGTTTTTGCATCTATTAACTTTATATTCTTTTAAACAGTAGAAATATTTTTGGAATTTTTAAAGATATTTTAGCCAGACAAGTATTATGTACAATTATTTAATTAATGTTGCACGTTTTGTTTACAGTTAGTTGATTGGTTTCCCTGCTTGTTACCCTGGTTGATTTTCCTGCAAACAAAGTTATTTAATGTTGCATATTTGCTACTAGACTAAACATTAACATAAGGAAAAGAACTCTTCTCCTGAAAATTTTTGGAATTCTAAAGTGCAGAGGAAAAATGCTAAAAAATAATGTTTTAAAAACCAATACAAGATTAACGAAATACATTTATAATGTGAAAAAATGAAATTTTTGTTTAAAAATTTTGTTGCTAATCGGCTTAAAGACTTATACAAGAATGTAGCGACAGAACTGCAAATAAATTTAGAAAAATTAAAATCAAAATATTCAGAAAACAAAGCGTAGATCTCTATACGAAGTTTTAATAGTCATCTGTTAAATATCATCATCTCATAACGATTTTTCAAAGATTAAAATAAATTTCTAAAACGATTAAAATGTTATAAAATATAAAATTTTTATGTTTAAGTAGATTCGTCTGCCTGTCTCTACCGTAGAAAAAGACGTAAACGACGTTCTTCGAATAACACATCGACTCTTAAAGCAAAAAGACGACGTTTGACTAATTCGAAACTAAACGATTTCGAATCATCTTCGGAGACAGGTGAATCAGCAAACGAAGCTGGATCCGAAGAAAGTACGACTCATAAATTTATAAAAAAAAAACTAAACAGTCCAACAATATTAATAATTTCATGAGTTCTAATTAATTTTTATTGGTCAGGTAATTTAACGAAGTCATTATCTAAGGAATTCACGATAGAAAGTTCGAGAGAAAGTATAGAAATTGGAAGATATTCGCAAGAGTCTTCAGATTCATTCGTAAGACCCACTTACTCGTCAGTCGAATTATCGCGAAACCAACCACGAACACGGCATATAAGATTTAGTTTATCAGCTAACATATTAACATCGAGACCGAGCAGTTCGCCTGAAACCGACTCGGCAGACTTGAGAGAGTATCTTTTAGCACCTTTTATAACTCCACGAAGCGACGTGTCACTGAGAAGCTACAGAAAGAGCGACGAAGACGCCTTGAATTTACTGCTCGACCCGCTGAAACAAGCCGAAGCGAAACGAGAATCGAGTTCGACGTCAAGCACCACCAGCCAAAATATTGATAATAACAATGGGCTAAAATTAGAACACAAAATATCAAATCCGTTCGAATTGTCTTTACCCGCAAGATTTTTACTCATCGATAAAGCTGGAAATACAAATCCGGTGACGATTAATTGCTCCGCTTTCGATGAACCGTGCACTTCTTTTTCTTCGAATATTTTTCTTCAGCAACCGAACAACAAAACGACCGAATCGGCAGGAAGTAGTTACTATTTTCATAAATATGTTTTTCAAAATTGATTTTAATTAATTGCTTTATTTATAGAAGCAAACAATGTACAAACTTTCCCATTCGAAGAAGTACGTAAAAGTCGCAAGCGAACAAGAGAAAAAAGTTTAAGCGGAAGCAGTAGCCCGGATAATCAGTTAAAATTATGAAAATTATTATCATTTATTATACTCAAATTTATATTTTTGTTTACAGAAACTGAATATGGGAAAAGCAGAAAAAAATCCACTGCGCATTAAGATTTAATTCCTACTGCTGCAATTACAAAAAATCATTCGCTTTATATAATTGAGAAAAAAAAATTGACAAAAAGTGTTCTGAAATTTTTTTGTTAAAAAAATAAAAATTATACACTTTCTACGGTTATCATTTTGTTTTTAAAAAAAATAAGGTTATTATGCATTTTTAAATACAGATAAACATCATCGATCCGTTTTTAGTTGCCACGACAACCGATGTGCGTCTCCGAGCACGAGTTTATATTCTGCTTCTATAATACAAATTTCAGCAAAAATCCGCTACACAAATCAAAAATAAAAATTCATCAACACCTAATAACTTAAATTTTATTTTTTTTAAATATATAATAATTTTCGAGCAAAATGTTTACATTTAATTAGATTATCTGAATGCTGTTTGGCGTCGTGACGTTTGTGAATTTTGCTCTCATTGGTGATGCAGTTATGTAGGTTGAGTGATGCTTTGAACATGCTGTCGATGCGAAAGCAATACGTCGGCGATTTTTAAATAAGTAATTACACGTAGGCGAAGCGGGCGGCAAATTTCATAATGATAGGCAAATAATCAGAGCGAGAGGTTCGCAGCATCCGCCATCATCTTGCAGCGCAACGGCATTGATCGCACGTGTATTTGACGATGAAAACGGGTCGTTCGCAAACGCAACCCGTCAGAACGGCTAACTGTAGGTGAGATGAATTGTGTTTTAAGCATTAAAGAGTTTGTTTTAGTTTAAATTGTTCGGCAATATGTCTTATTTCAAACAGTTTTTATTGCGTGCCGTAATAAAATTTTGATTTGCATTTTATCGCGATGATTTAAAATATTTCTTTAAATATTTATTTAAATTCAGTTTATTCATCAATTCCCTAAAACATTAACAAAATATGTTTGATTACTTAAGTTTTTTCATCTTGTTTTTTTCAGGTTTCGAAAAAAAATTAATTGTATTTGCTTCTGCTTTTGATTATACGTAGTAATTGAATTTTGGGTTGGTAATTGACTTAAAGTTGCATTATATTTGAATGCTAAAAGGAAAATATAAAAGTTGCATTATGTGTTTTCGGTATCGTAAATCTTAATTATTAATAGTTGTTTTATCCACCATTTGTTTTATAGAAAATCTCATTCGAAGAGAACATTTTTAGAGAAGATTTTATTATTCCTGTCATGTATCCTCATTTTTATTTGCATCTTTCTCACTATTTTATTGTGTACAGGTAAACATTTATTACCATTTAAATACGGCAATATAAATGCTTAAAATGTGATTATTTACACTTACAGATGTCATACGTATCAACAGATTAAGCAATGATTTATGCATGTCAGCTGAATGCATTAATGCCGCATCGACGATGCTGACTAAAATGGACTCAACAGTTAATCCATGTGAAGATTTTTATCAATTTTCTTGTGGAAATTACCTGAAAACACATGTGGTTCCTGACGATCATTACATCAAATCAACTCTACAACAAATGCAAGAGGATGTCTACGTTGATGTTAAAAGTATTTCTTTAAATTAATTATTTCTTAGGATTTTTAATTTATTATTTTTTAATTTTATATAGAATTAATAGAAGGTCCAATTTTATCAACCGATAGTGACACGACCATTAAATTAAAAACATTATATCATTCGTGCATGAATGAAAGTATAGAAAATTACATTATTAAAAATAATTGATTTTACTTTTAATTTAATATATTCACTTAGGTTTTTTAGACGACAGCAGTCCACTCATTGAATTATTAACGCAAACAGAACTCGGTTCGTGGCCTATTCTTGAAAGCAGTCAATCGTCCGAAACGATATTTGACTTGGAGGTTTTATGGGGCAAATTAGCCATTTTTCAGGTTCAGCCTTTCGTAGATATTCACGTATCGACGGATTTTAAAAATTCTTCAGCTTACATTATGCAGGTATTACGATAATTATTGTCGAGTTACAATCTATTTGTTGATTTTCTCTGTTAAATGCAGTTATTTCGAGGAAGTTCTGCAATGGAAAGGGATTATTATCTCAATACCAGTAATCAAGATACTAATAGATACCTTCAAGGCTACGAACATTTAATCGTCAGTGCTGCTAGAGTACTTGGAGCTGATTTAGAAATTGCTAAATTGGATGCAGCGGATATTATAGAATTTGAAAAAAAATTTGCTAATGTAAAACAAAAAAAAATCATAAATTTTAAATTTTAGTTTTAATAAAATTTTAAACTTGTAGATTTCTCAAGCCAAGTGGTATATAGATGAGAGCAATAACACTACTGATGACGATGATATCTACAATAAATTAAGTATTTCCGAGTTAGAAGAAGAAATACCTGAAGTTAGTATTGAATAGTTAATATTTTAAATTAAATTAATATTTTAAAATCTATTCGCAGATCGATTGGACCAAAATGCTTCGCACTATTTTCAAAGTCTTAAATTTCGATTTTGATGAATCGAGTCTTTTACTCATTGTTCATTGCCGAGTTTATTTAAGCGAATTAGTTACATTATTAAAAGAAACTCCAAACAGGTAATAATCATATCAACAATTTTTTTTACACTAAATTAAAATATCATTAATTCTTTTTAGGGTTTTATCTAATTACCTGTTATGGCGATTTATAATGAAATACATGCCTTATTCAGATAGAGAACTTCGCCGTCTGTACACGGATTTCAGACGCGATGTCCCTGAACCTGGCGACAGTCGCCCATTCTGTGCTCGTTGGAAAGAATGCGTCGCTCTTGCGAGTGATGGAATGGGAATGGCTGTAGGAGCATTGTACGTGAGGCACGTCGATAAAGAAATCGCTCAACAACAGGTAAACGTATAATCATTAAACGAATACAAATGAGACTGATTAAAAATAGAATTTTGTCAGGTAGAGCAAATTATCGATTCGATTCAAAACGCACTGTTGATTGCAGTTGCTAACCAAAACTGGATGGACAGTGAAAGTATAGAAGCATGCATTGAAAAAGTAAACATAATTATTCAAATTAACGCACTATCGATTAACAATAACACATCTTAAAGCTGTTAGCAATGGAAAAGAAAGTCGGTTACCCGAAATTTATTTTAGATGACCAAACTCTCAACGCTGATTACGGCGACGTACGTTAATTAATTATATTTAAAATTTAATAAAATATTCTTTTAAATAAAATTATTTCGTAGTTGGTAGTTAAAGACGACCGTCTTCTAAGCAACGTACTCAACATGAAAAGATTCGAAGTACAGAAAGAACTTTTAAAATTAAAACGACCAGTTAACAAGGACAGGTAAGTAATTTACTTATGCATGCAATTGTAATTCCTATTTTCATTGCATCGTTTGACGCACTTAACGCTTTTCAATTTGCATTTTTCTTTTAACTGTTTCGTGTTTTTAATTGCTTCTCTTATCGATACGTTTGTTTTATCTTTCGCTTTTAAATTGCTTTCGAGTGAGAAAAATGTGCATTTCTTTTCCTTTCTAATGTCAGCATCGTCTACTTTCCAATCTCATCTTCATAAGTTGCACTCGTTTGTGCCACCCACCCCTTTGATCACTCTGTATTTCTCTCATGCAGAGATTGGTTGGGTTCACCTGTAGAAGTGAATGCCTTTTACCGAGCAAATTTCAACGAAATCAGTGAGTAGTTACGTATTATGCACATTTCAAACATTTGATTTTAATTGAATAAAATATTCCTATTAAATATAATTGAATAGGGGTTGCACTAAGGAGTTGCAGCACTCAATCCCATTAAACAATTACATCTAATCATCGATTAAATACAATTTTTCAATTACACATGTTAAAATTTTCAGTTTTCCCAGTCGGAATTCTTCGAAATCCTATTTTTAATTCGAAACTTCCAATGTAAGAAATTTAAAAAAAATAATTTTAAAAGATAATAAATGTTATTAAATTAGGTATTTAAATTACGGGAGTATCGGAGTCGTAATCGGTCATGAAATTACACATGGATTTGATAATCACGGTAACAGAATTTACTTAAAAATTGCATTTTCGCTTTAAATGATATCATATTACACGCACTGTTAGGTAGACGCTTCGATAAATATGGTAATTTAACGCAATGGTGGCCCGAAGAGACGATAGAGAAATTCAACCGTCAAGCGGCTTGTTTCGTCGACCAATATTCGACTTACCAATTAGGAGAGAGCGGATTACACGTATGTTTATCTACGAACACGTTTAACTTTAATTATTTCATTTGCAAGTTACCAAGATTCTGCTGGAGGTCGTTAATAGAAAGATTTTTTTCCCGATCGATAAATAGGTGAATGGAAATGATACCCTCGGTGATAATATTTGCGACAATGCAGGGTTACATCATGCCTATACAGCTTACGTCGAATGGGTACGGAAAAATGGGAAAGAAAAACGATTACCAGGACTCGATTATAATACTGATCAACTATTCTTTATAAGTTATGCTCAGGTGATATTTTTTAATTTTTTTTTTAATTTTTAAATTTATAAATCTTTTTAAAATAATTTTTTAGATTTGGTGCGAAATCGTGAGTAAAGAAGGTTACGAGAAATATTCTAAGGATATTCATACTCCCGGCCAATATCGGTATAAAAAAAAATTATTTTTAAAGTTGGTTTTAATTAATTATTTAATTATGTAGGACTATTGGGGTATTAAGTAATTCAAAACAATTTTCGAATGTTTTTAATTGTCCTGTTGGAGTTCCAATGAATCCCGAAAAAAAATGTCAATTGTGGATGTTTTAATTTTTGTTGGATAAAATAAGAAAAAAATATAATAAAAATTTGTTGGAAGAATTTTTGTGATTTATTCATCACGGAATTCATTTTGCATCTGATTTACAAAATAATCTTATAAAACGAGATTTGAAAACTGAAAAAAAAATCTATTTTTATTTACAATTAAAAGTTTGACATACTTTTAATACTATAATAACTATTAAATTGTAGAAATTTGTGCTGCTATTTAAGTGATAGTAAAAACTATGTAAAAAATAAACTCTACATATGTATTTATATAATAAACATAATAAACCATTCCATAAATAACCATTTCATAATGAAATAATTTATATTTTACAATTAACATTTCAAAATACTAATCTTTAAAACTGATTTAAATCACAGTTTAATTTTAAAAATTTCATTTTAAAAGAAAAATTTTAAACAAAATTTTAAAAATATTTGCTTACTATTTAATTCCTCGTGATTGACGATTTTGATCGCAGGAAGCGGATAGATTTAAATCTCTTAATAGATGATGATGAAGGAAGATTAGCACAAGCCTGTTGGAAACTCGTCACATTCAAATCTTTAAAAAAACTTTTGTTAACGTATAATTCCAAATTCCTTAAAGGACAAATAAAATCCGATTTGCTTTCATTTCTACCCTCTAACATTGGCTGAGCACACATCGATACTCGCTTCGTCACGTCTTTGCCGTTGTATACAAACTTAACGTGGAATTCCTTCGTATTTGATGATTTATACAATTCGAATATAAGTCTAGAAGCGTAAGGAATTTTCGAGCCATCGTAAAAGCCTAAAGATGACATTATGGCAATCAGGGTTAAGTCGTGCGCCGAATAAATAACAATTCTAGCAATTGATTTCTTTTTCATAGTATCTATCGATTTGATGTTAATTAATTTCCTCACGATATCAGCGAGCAAATCGTAAGTTTTCAGCTTCGAAGCCCTTTTAAAAAGGCCGTGATTGGCCGTCTGGCGTCCGCTCCAGTCCAAAAAAGCCATTAAATTATTCAGTTGATCGTTGGAGGCACAAATTCCACTGCTGCTATCGCAAGGCATTTTCTGTTTGTGACAGAAATACACCATAAGGGAATCAAATAGACTGTCAGGCTGCACTTTTCCTTCTCGTTCGCTCGCACCATGACCACCACCAAACAATGGATTCAACGATTGGATCAGATCGAAAACGGCGGGATGTGCCTTCAAATGGCTCCATCGTTCCTTACTGATTATCTCTTCTATTCTGTCGATAACGGGGCACTCGCAGAATTTTCGCGAACGACAAAAAGTTAAGCCAGAGCCCATTTTGATATTACCGTTAACAACACCGGGGTTAAAGGGTAGAAAAGTAAATAAAAATGCTAATAAACTTTGATAAGTTCTAGCTACGTTGGTGCTGTAAGCCAAAACGTCGTTTAAAGCTGGCGTGTCATTAATTAAATGGTGCTGTTTCAAATAAACTTGGTGTAATAATTTACCTAAGCGAAGCATTTGTATTATTCCCTGACTGGACAATTGACCCGAAACGCATTTCTCGTTCAATGACGGTAGTGGATGAAAGTGTCGAAAGGGGTCGCTTTGAAGCCGCTCTTTGCCTTCGTTTCTCATAAATTTCACGTATTCAGTCAGGTCCGAATGCGAGGAAAAATTAACTGGGCAACTGATTAAGGATTGGTTGTTGAGCAAATTACGTAGAGACCCGCGGTCACCGTGTCTTGTGATGATGACAACTCCTTCGAGACGATCGCCCTTACGACCCTTGCCTGTTAAAAGAGTCATGTTTGAGAAAGTCGATGCTTCCTAAAATTTTATTAAATAACAGAATTTTCTGCTTAACTTCAGCCGCGAATGTTAAATAATGCGAAATTTAAGGGCCGTTAATTTCCGCAATAAACTTTTTAATGTAAAGCCAATTTTTACACATTTTGAGATTTCAAATGCAGTGTCAGTTATACTCGTAATAATAATAAAATTTACTACATTAAGTTTCTAATGGGTTGAATTATGGGACGTGGTGATTTAAATTTATGCGCAATAAAAAGTAATCAATTTAAGGCTAATGTCCGTGAAATTGTTCACTGTCGTTTGTTGAAGAGAGGATTATAGTAACAAATTAAAGTTAAGCAAATAAATGCACCAAAAACCGTTTTATTCTTTTTTCTCTTTCATGCGCTTTCTTGTGATTCAATAATCAATTCAATGCAGTTGTTGTTGTTAATAGCAAGAAAAATTCAATTTGGCTCGCAATTAGGAAAAATGATTAGATTTCGTGAATTAATGACATTGCTAAACGTGTTAACCAATCAATGTGGCTGTTATTAAATGTTAATAATATTAAAATTTAATTTAAAAAATTTAAATTTTTTAAGAAAAATGATTTTAATTCTGCTTTAATTATTTAGCTTAAAAATTATTTTCGGCAACGATTCTTTTTGCATTATTAATATAAAATTAGTTTGTTAAGAGCATACTAAGGATCTCACCTTCTTGGCCTAATGTAATGGTGTTTGGTAAGGCGCAGTATTTAATGGGTCTCGTTATTTTCTGGTTATTGACAGCTGAGGTTAATTTTTGATATTTAATTGGAATTGGACGGAATTCTGGATATTGAGGAATGTAATCTTTGGTCCAATTGGAAAGAAGCGCTGAAAATGAAATGAGAAAAATATCAGTTTAAAAATGTTTTTAAAAAAATCAGTAAAATCAATACGAAAATTGAAATCATAAAAGTGGGCAATGGCAATTTTGAATTTCATTCGATATCCCGACTGGACGTGTTTAGTCAGACCGGAAAAATCTCGATTTCGTCGTCTCGAGTGGTCTTTAGTAGCACGTGCCTAACCGAGTTAGTTATAGAAAACGATATAAAGCGAATGGAACGAGGTTTGCTTTTTGCTATTTCCTTTCAATCATTTTTTTTTTATTTCCATAGTTTTATCTAATTTTGAACATGTGCCAACATTTTCATTTCTAATTAACTTTTACTTAAATTTTTAAATTTTTTTTTCAAATATAAATTCTGGGAAAGACAGCTTAATGAAATGCTTTCAATAAAAAGTAAAATTAAAAAAAAAAAGAAAAAAAAATGCTCAAAAATAAATTTAATAATTTGTAATTTTTTGTTTATAATTTTGCGATTAATAATGCGTTCCAAGTAAGAAATTTAAATAAGTGAATTTTAAAAATGGCTTAAAAAAATTCACATCTCGTCATTTGTTAATAAAAGCTGAGAAAAATATCATTTATCGTAATAATTGAAACATGTGTATCTAGAAAAGTGTTTGCCTGTCTAAAAACAAATCAAAGTTTGCACGGAAATGACGGAAACACAGAAACTGTAATTGGATCCATTAATGATCTGCAACTCCACAGGAGCAAACGTAAAAATTTATTGACCTGACGGAAAGGGAAAATAAAACGATTTTTTCATTCCCCTTTAGGTCACATATACGCAGCCGCTTCTGATTGAAGAAAATTCGATAAACCCCAATTTTTAAACGCAACTATAGTTTATGGATAAAAAAAGAAAAAAAAAATTGACTTGCTCATCAAACCTGACAGGAATCCAATCTCGTTCACTCACATTTTGAAATTGATCCAAGAATTCCAACTAAACATCACCAACAACTCTATACCTTAAATCGCCTCCATAACAACACTCAATTCTTTTAGTTTCAATGTTTTATTCAGCTCGTGAAAAGGTAATAAAAACCAAAATAGAATTATATTCTTTAAAGCCTAAAATATAAAAAACAAAAAAGCAAATAATGAATAAATTCTTATATAAAAACAAACAAAATGTAATTTTGATGGAAAAAATAATGGAAATTTTAGTTTGAAGATGATAAGCTTTAAGTTTGGAAAAACAAACTCAATAAATTGAGATTAACCTACGCTAGACTGCTCGATGAGGTAATCTTTTTGAGAGAATAATAAATTCCACTTTCACGAAGCGGAAAAATCGTTTCAGTTAAAAAAAAAGACATTTTTTTTTAAAAAAGATTATATCTTCATACGAAAACATCACGCGTTAATTTTATATTTCATTTTTCTTCCTTTTCTTCGAACCTCAAAAATTTCCCACGAATAAAAATTAAAGACAAAATTCTTTTCTTTATGTTAGAATAATAATAACGGGGAAGAAAACCCGCACGAATGTTAAAGTCCAATTATTTTATTCAGGTTTAGTTCGTGTAGGGCTAATAGCCTCACAACAACATTCATCTTCATCACTCAATGTTGCAGTTGTGTAATGGTAAACGAGTATTTGAAACCACAAGCTGCAAATTTAGCGTATCCCTAAAGAATTTGCTCGGATATTCAGATATGCCTTGCAGAGAAGGCGTCACCTGACTCGTCTTGGGAAAGAAAAGAACATTACACAAAGTACCACCTTTTTATTTCTTTCCAGTCGTGCCATTTGCTACTCCAGCAAATGGGTCGACACATGAAACATTGAGATGAGAAACAAAATCTGGCGCATCATTCTCTATGATAAGTTCTCGGGAGTATAGTTTGTGGCAACGAAAAAAAAACATGAAATACTGCAGTTGCCGATAATCCTAATTCGCAAGACTAGAAATTTAAAACTATAAATTTCCTAGTTTTTTTTCTTTATTTTTTCTCGCACAGACAAATGCGAATAATTTATAAAAAAAGAAAGATAAAATCGACTTACTCGAAATAAATGTACCTAATCCCCAAAGTAGCAAGAGGTAACACAACGACGCCTTATGGCGATTGATATACTTAAGTATAGTTAGTAGGACTCTTCTAATAGCCATGGTAGAAATTTTATTGCATTTTCAGATTGATTAAGCTTAGAATCTGAAAAGAGAAAATATAAAAACGAATTAAAATTTAATTTTTTAATCTCGTGAAAGCGAAAGTAAAGCACAATGATGTTTGCTTTATTCGCTTTGTTGCTATTAGCAAAGCAGTGCATTAATAAACAAATTTCGCTTTATAATGTCTGCATAAATACTTTAACACGGTCAACAATTCAAATTTCGGGCTAATTTATTTGTAACCGGCATGGAAACAGCCGGTTCCATTTAAACATAAAACGGCTGAAAAATCAAAAGTTGAAAAAAATTATTTAAAAAGAAAATCTAAAATTATTCACAAGATGAATTTGAGTTGCTTATCATCGCCGGTGTTGCAGTGCTGAAACTAATTTTAGGACACACAAACAGATCTGGACTTGAGGTCGTTATTGCACCCAAAATAATTTTTTTATTGCATTAAACCGATCTTTAATGGGTTCGTTGTTAATTTAATCGCTGGCACTCAATCACTTTCCCAGTTTTATCGTGCATTTATAAATAAATTGGTCTTCCGTTTGACTTGATGGCAAGTTAATTAAATCTGGTATAAATAATGCAGTTTGCTATAGTTTCAATGAGGAAAATTGGAAGCCAAACTTACTGAATTATTCCGCAGTTTTTTCACAGTTAGAAAAGTGATAGCAGGTGCAAAATGGCAGGGGGATATGCGTAGATGGAAGAAAAGTGTAGGTTGAAAGCAGCGGAAATCAATAGCGGGGCAAAGTGATAAACGTTGATGGACAGAGGTCATTTTGCAATTGGCACGCGAACTTGAAGGAGCTTAGTCGAAATGAAATGGGATGAAAGAATGTAATTTCTTTCTGGTGAGTTCAATTCACCGTATAATTAATGTTGTACGTATAAAAAACGAAATTTCATTTAATTTTCACATTTTGTGCAAAGTTTTAAAGAAATTATATTAATATTTAATTTTTAAAATATTCTTTTAATACAGAGTTGAACTTTAAGAAAAATTTAAGGGTGGATACGTCATCAAGAAATGTTTGCACGTGAATTTTAATTTTCATTAAGTGGATTATTATTCCTTCATTCCACATAATTAAGGGAAGTTGACGCTTTTCGTTTCCTTTCATTGATTAATATGATGCTGGGTTATAAGGAGGGTAAAGTCTGTTTAATATTAAAATGATGTAGTGCGAGTCGAGGAACTCATTGAATTTTTTTTTCTTATCGACTTTTTATATATACGATTTCTTAATGATTTTTGATACGGGCAAGTGAAAAAAAATTTAAAAAAGTCACTTTTGTGTATCGCTGAAAGCATTTTCTTCTTTTAAGGTCGGAACACAGTAATGCTTTTATTTAATGTTGTTTAAGTATATTTATAGATTAAATAACGTCTACTTAAGAAGCAATTCAAACTCTAATCAAACACATCCCTTAAAAAATTTTTAAAATATTTAATAAAAGGAATTTTCTAAGTGATTTTTAATTCAAAAATAATTTTAATTAAATTTAAAAATTAAAATTAAAATTTTTTAATTAAAATAATTATATAATTTTAGATAAATAAAATAATATTTTAAACTTCATTGTATTTTATCTAAATTTCCAACTGCTCCATGTAACAAATCCCAGCAATTGACATTTAGTCGTTAAGGTAAAACAAAAGAAAAACATTGTGGCAAATGGCCAAATTTGATGTTATTTCATTTTACTGAAATTTGCATGCAGTACAATTTGATTAAAAGATGAACAAATCTCTATTTCCCCCAAAATTAAATAAAATAAAATTTTAAAAAAAGTAAAATAAATAAAATATTAGTAATTAACATAACCTTAAATTCCCTATTTCAATGTTAAGTATAAAATTACCTGAATTTTATATGTCGAGAAATATAAAAATGTATATTTTTGCAAAATGTTCATGACTATTTACAGATCGCTGAGTGCCAGAGCCTATGGATGGGTGATGGGTCCAAGGTGTTCGACTCACTCACAGTGCGCTTGAAGTGATCCAACTTATCAGCAGCTGTGATCGTGCTGTATAAAGCGCACATCTGCCCCCTATTTTGCTCCACTGCGCACCACCGTAGTAAACACGCCTCAGTTTGAAATCTTTCGCACCAGAGAAAATAGTTAAAGGCATTTGATGAAATATTTAAACAGATCCGCTTCATCGTTTCTTAAAATTTTACTGACTGCGGAATGGCTTTTTAGAATTGCAATTGTTTACTGGAAATAGCGCTTCTAGAAAAAAAAAAAAAAACTGAGAATATCGTGGCTCCATCTCTCGTTTAATATTAAAATTAAAAGATGTTATTAAATCGTAGAAGCTGGTTCAAATACCTTCGGTCTTATTTTATTTCATGATTCATTTAAGAGTAAATTGAAACTAAGTGTTTATTTTTATTGGTTATTGCGTGTGAGTCATTATCACGGTTAACAAGTTCCATTTGGCTGAAACACTACCTCATATTGAGGAAGAAATAATTCCAATTGCATTATGCCATTTATTTATGACTTTTTTTTATTTCTTTTGGAAATCAAGAAAAATAAATAAAATATACGAAGAAATGTTTATTTGAATTGCGTTGTTTTTTTTTAATTTTAATTTCCCATTTTACGACCTTAGGAAACTTTCCATAATTATTTTGAAAGAAATTGTGAAATATAAAATGATGATCGTTACTTTAAAATTATTATTCATTAAGGCATCGATTGAGAGGAAGTCAAAAGAAAATTAATGGGTCAGAGTCTAAATTTAGATCAATTGATTAAAGTTGCACAAAAAAGTTTTTTTTTTTTTTACTCGATTTGCATCGTTTTTAATTTTCGGTGCATTATCTGATAAATCGCACACCAAAAACAAAATTGACCTTTGTATTTGCGATTTGTCATAGCTCCAATGTAGCTAAAAGCAAACATGTCACGGCACACGTTCAAGTTGGCAGTCGTAAACAAATTTCACGTGCACAAGTTATACGCCATTGAAATCCGACCAATCGGCATCATCAGTTCACGTCACAGGAACATTTCCCGACCAATCAAATCGACTATCACGTGAAATGTTTAATGTGTGTGTGTCCCATCTTTTCCCAACCAAACAACCTCCATACTTTTGTTGGTTACGTGTTGTTGCTTTGTGAATCCGATTCCTTAAACTCGATCATCATTAAAAACTCACTTGAAAGGAACACTTCGTATGTCTCAACGCGATACACTTATTCATCTAATTGCAGGAGGGTAAATATTAAATTATTTATTCAATTCACTAACGATCGGTCAGTTAGAATTTTTCCCAGGGGCGTGTGAAAGACATATCAGGCTTTGTAAATTAGCCATTGTTACGATAAATATATTGTTTATATTCGTATTGTGGGCTATGATCGATGAAAATTTAGTTAAACATAATAAAAGCAATTTTTTTTCTGGCACGTTTTGATTATGATACGTTTTGGTACTGGTAATGAATCGATTTATTTTTATTATAATAATAATAAAAATTAATTTGTTTTTCAGCGCTGGTGGGACAGCTGGTGCTATTGCAACATGTCCACTTGAAGTGGTTAAAACTCGCCTTCAATCCACAGTCGCCACATTCCATAATGTTTACGTTCATCCAAATCGGCAACCGTTGGTCGAATTCAGCTCTTTCGCATCGAGATCTTCAGACGTGTTGATAATTAGTGATGCTGAGTTGAGCCAGGCATCGAGGAAACCTCGAATGAGCATCTTGGGTTGTCTCAAGTAAATAATTGATTATACTTAGAGTGGAAATTTATAACTTGTTTTATAATTAATGTAATGTAAACGTAAAACCAAACTGATTTTATGCAGACACAATTTAATTAAAACCGAATTTTTTTTAAGTATTGAATGAAATATTTGAGAAATTTAAGTTATATTTCATTGACGGATCTATTTCGCTTATCGAGATTTATAGGACTTTGAACATTGATTTCGATATTTTTTGACGCTAATAATTGATAAATTTCCACTTTCTAAATATAAAAACAATAATTTGTTGATATCAATTTTGATATTATTGTTTTTTTGATATTTTATCTAGATATATCGTCGAAAATGAAGGATCCAGAGCTTTGTTTAAAGGTCTTGGCCCCAATTTAGTTGGTGTTATGCCTTCGAGGTATTAATTATTATAATTTTTAAAGTAAATGTTACAAAATAATCGATTAAATTCCTTTTATTAGGGCTATTTATTTTTGTACTTATTCGAGAGCTAAAAAGCTTTTCAATGAGACTTTTTCACCAGATACACCCGCAGTTCATATGTGTTCAGCAATATGTGCAGGTAAAATTCGAGGATTTTATTTAAAAAATGTCGCAATTGACCGTTACGTAATTTGTTGGCTGAAGTTTGTGTCTAAGAACATTAACTGGAATTATTATTAGTAACGAGACAATTGGTATTTTTTATTTTATTTGTGCATTATATTTTCACGTGAACATTAAAAGATTTATGATTGTCTGCAGCCCTTGGCTTCGATAGTTAAAGGTGTGAATGCATCGTTTGTATCTGACAAACATTTAAAAATAAATTTCGACCGGTTTTAACTTGTTCGGTTAATCAAACTTCAGTTTTCAAACCGCTTTTATACTTTATCTTTAAAAAAGCTGTATCCATTTGATTAAATAAATAAATATTTTTTTCTATTAGGATTTGCTGCCTCCACAGCTACAAATCCAATTTGGTTTGTCAAAACAAGGTTACAGTTGGATCAGAGGTTAGAAAATATTTCTTATTTATTTTTGTTGCTGACTTCCCTTCCTTCAGTTTGGCAAGTATCCTTCAATTTTTGTTTTTTTTTTCTTTTTCTTTTTTCCTTTTGCTAAGATTTGATTTCGTTTTGGAAATTAATCTAAGACATTGGTAATTTCATTATCAATGTTATAAGTTCAACTCGAGAGTAATTTTTAATTTTTAAAATTAAAAGAATAGAGATAAATATTAAAATAATTTATTATTATTACATAAAATTCTACTGTCGAGTTGGACTTGACTTTGCATTTTTAGTAAGGTAGAATTTTTATTTTTTTTATTATTATAATGTAATTTGTATGTGCATGTATGAGCAATAGGCACTGCTTTTTAGTTGATCTTCACTTGCAACTTCGTGTGGATTCGGAATGATTGTCGAGAGGCCACGGTGAGCCGTTGAGTACACAGTTCTTTTACACACGCAAAGTGATACACGAGTGTGTGACATTGTTTGAATATATGTATCCCCATTAACTATGCATTTCCCCCTCCATCCCAGGTCGGTTGTAGGACTGACAATGAAAGGTGAACACAAATTAAGAGTTGAGAACAAATGATGAGAGAAAGTCGTACGTGAGGTCACTCACATATGTAAGCCAACAAATATATCGGGTTATTTAAATATAAAATATTTATTTAAAAAATTTAAATTTTATTTGAAGGGAAAAATAACTTAATTTCTTAATATTATTTATATACATTTAATAATTAATTAATTAAAAATTAAATACGAATTTTTTTAAAAATTAATTGCTAATAATAATTTTTTGTTTCTTTCCATAGAAAAACGGCAGGATTAACAACTAGACAATGCATTTACGACATATACAAAACCAAAGGCTTATTGGGGTTCTATAAAGGCATCACAGCATCTTATTTTGGCATCTCGGAGACGGTCATTCATTTTGTGATATATGAAGCTGTCAAAGCTAAGCTTCTGCAAAGCCGTAATGGCAACTGCAACAGCGAGAAGACGTCACGAGATTTTCTCGATTATATGATGGCTGGTGCCTTTTCAAAAACTTGTGCGTCTATAATCACATACCCTCACGGTTAGTAAAAATATTTAAATTTTTTTAAAAATAGAATTGGATTTAATTTCTTTTATTATGTAAATTGCAGAAGTTGCTAGAACGAGGTTACGTCAGGAAGGCGATAAATACAAAGGATTTATGCAAACCTTGATCACGGTTGTTCGCGAGGAAGGTCATCGCGGATTGTACCGTGGGTTGGCAACGCAATTGGTGAGGCAAATTCCAAACACCGCTATTATGATGTCTACGTACGAAGCTGTTGTTTATCTCTTATCTACACATATGAACGATTCCGAGTAATCTGATTTAAGTACAAAGAATTTGTTTTTTTCAAGAGATTTTCATTTCTTTTTTTCGTTGAAAGAAACACTATTAAATTCATGAGTTGTGAGTTTAATTTTAGAGTTTCTAAATCGTACCCTCGTCTTTGTGTAGTCTCGTTCGAGAAATGTCAAGGAGAAAATTCATCTGTACAAATAGAACAAAATGAATTGAATTTTTCAAATGAATGAATCAAAGAGTACCGATAACCAACTGCATTTGTAAATAGTTTGTAAATATGTGTAAATAATAGAAAAATGCCAAAATTTTTAATAATTTGTACATCAAATGCAGTGGGAGAATGTAATTTTTATAAGAATTAAACACTTAGTAAGTGTGAAAACATCGTTTTACACATATATATACAGTTTATTTTTAAAAATACATTGACACGATAATTCACAATTCCCAGTAAAGTGTATACACAAATTACAGAACCAAAAACGGTGCGCATTAATTAGTGGGAAGAAAATATTGACAGTGGTGAAATTTAATTGCTGACTAGACAGCTCATCCCAGTCAAAAAAATAAAAAAAAATATTGTTAATTAACATTTTAAAAAAATAGGTAAAACACATTCAATTGAATATCAAAAGTGATTCCAAATCTTATGGCACAAATCAATTATTAACCTCGAAAAAATTAAGTATAAAATGAAAATAATAAAAATTAAACACGCGAGTTAATTTAGCAATCAAAAAAATAATGATAAAAGCATAAAAAGTATAGATATATAAAAAAAAAATATTTAAAAATTCTCCCAAGAAATTAAACGAATTGTTATTTTCTTAAGATGCTTTAACATTTTCAAAGAGCGATGCCTTTTCTTGGAATGCCTTTTTTCGTTCTTTCCTCGTTTCCAATTCTTGCTTACGCTGTTCTTGTTCCGCACGGATTTCCTCTTCAAACTTTTTGCTCCGTCCGATTTCGTCAATCTTAAAAATAAACATTTGATAAATGAGATTAACCATATTTAAAAATTTTTCTTTTTAAATCGAATTATTGCGACGTATAATATCCGTTAGAATTGATAAAACTAATTTTTTTTTTTAAAAAAATTTCCTGTTGTTTGAACAATGAAACTCAATGCTTGAAACACAGGCTTCACAAAGTTATTTTTCATTGTATTTTGTTTCGGTCCGAATGTCAGATTTCATTCTTCTATTAGGAGAGAGGAAAATTGTCAGGATGCCGAGGCCACAATTGTGCCGGCATCCTGTGTCACATAAAGCATTCACATAAAGCAGTTTTAAAAATTTTCCAACTGTTAACATGTACGTAACCTCAATGTGGAATGAATTTTTATAAAAAAAAACAACAGCAAAAATCTATTTTTAGAATTATCACAAAAAAGAAAATTTTTTTTTTTTATAAAAATTTATATTACCTTGGCCTCAAAAAAATGTTTCGCACCTCCAACACCAGCTTTATCCACATCAATTTCAGTTAAACTGGCCAATTGACCTAGGCCACTATTAACTGGTAATTCTCCATTTCTAGTCTTGCGGTAGATGAGCAAAAACTAATTTTGGAATAAAAAAATTTTTTTTTTTGTAAAAAAGGTCAAAATATTTCAAAACAAATTAATTATATACTTCACGAAAACTAATTTTCGTATCCTTATCTTCATCAACTTCAGCAATCATTTCTTTTAAGGCCAAATGTGTTTGTGGAGCGCCCAATTTTTCCATCATTCGTTTTAATTCTTGAAAATCAATAAAATTGTCTTTGCCTTCATCGAACCTAAAATAAACATACAAAAATTAAAATTCTCAAATTACAATTTTTTTTTTAAAAAAGCACCAACTCTCAAAATAACCCCGTATATACATAACTCAATACCAAAATAGTAATAGTTATAAGCAAACAACTGTTATTTCTTTCTCCGTACATAAGTTTCTTGAGTTCATGCATCAACACTTGAATTTTAACAAATGGGAGTTAACTTAACCCAGTTGAGATTTATTTTTATTATTTCTTTTTAAAATAAATTAAATTTATAATTTTAAGTGCTAAATGCCAAGGCTCGTTTATAGAGATAAACTTTTATCAATTTTTCATTTCCAAAGCAAACTTATTCCCCCATTAAAAAAAAAAAAGAAAAAAATGTTAAAACTATTTATAACAACCTATGATTAGGTTTCAACTTTATTCCCACACAAGGGGTAACATGAATAAGAAAACTTAAAGCAAAGGAATTTCTTTTTGGGTGGAGTTGTTCCCATGAGTTGTAAAAAAAAATCTTTTTTGCTTTTAACACAAGACTGAAACCCTGGGAGGTTTTAGTCGAAAATAAGCCCTGCCCATAATCGACATGGAATCACATCTGATAAAACAGCTTTTCACAATTAACCTTATTATTTCTTCCGTATTTCACTTCGCTTTTTAGTTGATTAATAATTTGAAAAAAAAAATCTATTAAAAAATTTATTTGCTCTATTTAATTCTCTATCATCTTCTGGAAGAGAAAATAAATAAATAAAATTGATAATTTTATCTCAATTTAATCAAACCTTATTTTAATTTGTTTTTCTTTATTTTCATTATAAAATACTTATAGTAGTATTTTTCATTCACAAAAGACAACTTTTTAAAGGTGTGTAGAGTAGCCTGGTTCCTGCCTTATGCTTAAACCCCACCCACAAAAATCATGTGTGTAAGGAACAGGAAGCCAGGTGCAAACAAATTCAGCTGCTTTCCTTTTCATAGTTCTCCAACCTGTCTTGCACCACCGGGACTACAGGTGCTAAGCCATAGCCTCACCCAAACACCATTGTATACTTACTGTGTATTACTTTTACAAAAAGACTAGAAAAATTGAATAAATCTTCACGCAACTTCCTTTCATAAATGTTGGGCAAGTTTATTGACCAGCCCTAGACTTTTATTTTGCCATTTTTCCATCAAAACACAGGAAATCCCTCCTTTCCTTACATTTTATTTTATTTTTGGTTTTTTTGATGGAAATTTGATGGACAAATTCATAACCACTTAATTTCATATTTTTTAAATTTTATGTTTTTTTTTCTGTGTGAATAAAAAAAGTTGAGCAGATGGTAAATGATATTTTAAATAAATATAATTACGAAATAAACTTTGAACTCGGTAATAGAATTTCGCAAGAAGCAATGGAACCGTCCCAGGAAATGAAGGAATAATTGCGCACAGTTTTAAATCAAGTAATAAAAATGATTCGTTAAATATTAGTCACACTTACCTCTTGAAAGTTTGTTCAAAACTTTTGATTTCTTTACGAGAAAATTCCGGAAATTCAGTAAACGGATTAAATACCATTAATCTTGGTTTGATATTTTCGCCTTTTTCAAGTCCCTCATTAATGGCTTGACGTCTGTTAAGAACCGATGACAATTCATCGCTCGCCATGGTCGACCGTTGAGTTAAAAAAACGATGTAAGGCCGTGGAATTTGTGTCAAGCTCTTTACACTGCAGATATTTAGGCTGAGCTTGACTGCACTCTGTAGTTCACGGAATGTGATCACCAACTGAGTTGAGTTGAGTACGAGTCCCGCGTGTTTCCCACGCTGATTCATTCACCACGCGACGCAATACGCGATGATGGATTCTCGAATCTCATTGGTTGATAAATTGTTTTCGTATTTATACCGTTATCTTATAACTAAAATGATAAATAAATTTGAAAATAAACGTTATATCTCAAGTGATTAACTGATTATTCTGTGTTTTATGGAACATCTTTTTTTTAAATTCTACTTGCACCAGACCTTGATTTACTATTTGCGCATTTTAGAATGACGCGACATTGTTTCAAATCTGTCAACTTAAAACATTTTTCAGATCAATCGAATTGATTTTATTATTTTTAACTTGGTTTTGGAATTTAAAAAAAAAATCCAAATTGCAATTCAAAGAACCTTTATTGAAACATAACAATTTAACCAGTGATAATTACAATTCATTGAAAGAGATTATTATTTTCATTTGAAATTCAAAGTACACGGTTAATGGATACAATAAGCACAGTAATATTATCATCAGAACCACGTCGAATAGCTTCGTTGGTCAATCTTGTACATGCAGCTTCAAAACGAGCCTCTTCTTCTGTTTTCGTGTCTGTTGCAGGCACTTTTGAACGCTGTAATAATTAAAACGTTTCAATGCATTCGTAACATATAAAAAAAATATTTTAACATTACAAGTAAAACATCCAAAACAAAAGAAACAACTTCGTGCGGGGTAAAAACCTTCCACAGTCCATCGCAAGCTAAAACGACAAATCTATTTTTGAAAAAAAAAAAAAAAATGCTAATTTTAAAACTTTCCTAATTTATTTTCCTCAAATTTTTTTAAAAAAATTCTTACTTGTCTTTTAAGCTGAGTTGACAACGTCTGATGTCTGGCACACAACTCACACCGTGCGATTTAAATTGACCGTCACCAATTGAGCGCGACACTTCGAGGACACCGTGAACACGGCCTTCTCTGATAATAAATATTTGCAATTAAAATATTAAATTTAACATTTAAATATAAATCAAATTAGATCTCACCTCACTTGTCCCCCTGCCTTTTGAATGCGCATTCGTTCTTCGTATTGCGTGGGTGTGTGGTCATGAGTTAAAGGCATAGCCACAGCCGATTGCGTTTTTTCATTAATTCGAGCTACTACAGCCTGTGAAAGATAAATAAGAAATAAATGAAATATAATTATATTCAAGAATAAATAAATATCTCATTACTTTACTATCTCCCAAATTTGTGATGTACATAATGTCATTAAGAATCATCATTCCCACAACTGTTGTTCCATCTTTCCACGTTGGTTTACTAGAATAAATAAATTAATTTCTTTTATTAATTTTTAATGTAATAATTTTTTTTTTTTTTACAATTTCGTAGCTTCTCTCAGAAAATCGTCATCGGTCTTCTTAAACGCATCTGTAAGGCATTTCTTAATTTCGCTTTCTACCGTTTTCATGTCACCTATTGAAAAATGTGAAAATTTATTTGGGATTTTTAACTATGCTAAATAACTTTAAATTAATTAAAATAAAACCTTTGGGAAATTTGCCCGCAATGTTATGGTGCAAATTTTCAGCCACGAATTTTGATGCTCGCGCACCTCCGTGACCATCGAAAACACCGTAAAAGTGTACACGCGTTCTGAAAAGTAAAAAAAAAATAAATAAAATAGTTATATATTATCATATTTAATTCAACTTATACTGACATCGAAGAATGTAAATGTTTAATCTCTTCGTGCAAATTTTCGCAAATTGTGTGCGCATCTTGCATATCTTCTCGTTCTCCTTTTCTGTCTTTTACGAAACTTTTGAGATCGAATGCCACATCTAAGTTTAATTATTTTTATCACTTTTTGATTAGTAAAAGTAATTTAGAGCGGTCTTTACGTTGCTTATTCTAAGTAAACCTTGTGCCGTTTTTTTAGCCACTTGCCCATATTCAACTTCTGCTTTTCTTTTGTAGCTCGGTCCAGCACTGTATTCCGTACTGGTTACTGTTGCGTCGTTCACTGCCGCATCGTATTCGCCTAACAAATATTTAAAATTAAATTGACGAATTATTGAAATGTTAGTAAATTATGTTCTATACTCGGTGCTGGCAAATCTCCAAACAGATCCATATTATACTTGGGATACAATTGCGAAGAGAAAGAACAAAATCTTCTGATGGAAGCCACGCCACGCTCACTTCGTCAGTTCGTCTTGGATAACCACAACCACAATGCTTTGCGAAAATTCTTTGCGCAGTTACATAAAATAATGCGTAATGCAAGAATTCGATTGATTTAATGTAATGAAAGCATAAAATAAATATTATTACTAAATTTTCTTTTAAACATAAAATAATTTATAAAGTAATTCTATGGTTTTTCTTAATATTTCGTTTGTCTCGGATTTCAGCTTTTATGAATATCACCCACAACGGAAATTGCGTTAGCCCAGTGTGAGCGGTTGAGAGCACGTGTAATATACTAAGATTTTTTTAGGCCTAAGTAACGTTACTAAATAATGTCCTGGCTTTTCGGAATTAAAAATCCTAATCAAAATGTACCTCAGTTTCCCGTCCCAACTTCTGGCGATGCAGGTGGAAGCAGTGGCGGAGTTCCAATTGATAAATCGGGGAAAATGGAAGCGTATCGGTTCGATTCCACAGCTTTGGAAAGAGCTGCAAAAGCCGCTAAAGAATTGGAATCTTCCCGTGAGTTGTGAAAAAAATTGAATTTTTTTTTCTCATTTTAACTTTTTTGAATTTAATTAGACAACGCAAAAGAAGCTTTGGATTTGTCAAAAATGCAAGAGATGACCACGCAATTGGATCATCAAAAGAAAATCAAGGAATATGAAGCTCACGTGGAGCAGATGAAATTGGACCAAATTCGATTACAAGCCGAAGAACGGAGAAAAACTTTGGCCGAAGAGACAAAGCAACATCAACAGGTTTTATAACTGAAATTTAAGGAATTTGAAATATTTTAAAAATAATTCTGTAGAGAGCCTTATATCAAGACCAGTTGGCCAGAAAACGTTACGAAGACGAACTCATGCAACACGTAATTCGACCTTAATTCAATATTAAAATGAATTAATTCGAATTATTTTTGTTTAAGTAGCAAAGAATGAATGATGAGAATCTGAGAAAACAAGAAGAATCCGTAGCTAAACAAGAAGCAATGCGAAAAGGTATTTTTTTTATTTAATAATAAATTTAATATTTATTTAATTTTTAATTCATTTTTTTACCAGCCGCAATTGAACACGAAATGGAACTTCGGACTAAAAGCGAAGTGAAACGTGTAGAAGCTGAAGTTTTAGCTAAAGGAAAAGTCGACCGAGAGAATCACGATCTTTATCTCGAACGACTTAAACAAAAAGCGGCTGACAATAAAACTGCTTTGCTCGAATCTATTAAGTATAAATTTTTTTTTATTTTTTAAAAATTAAATTTATTCATTAAAACTTACTTAATATGTATTTTAGAACTGTTAGCGACGTTTTAGGAACAGGATTTAATAAATTTATTAGTGATTGGGATAAAATATTCGCAACGGTAAGTGTTATTTAATCAATTAAAAATACGAGTTTTTAAATTTAATTTTTCTATTCCAAGGCTGCTGGTTTGACAATGTTAGCTGTTGGTGTTTATTCCGCTAAAAGAGGAACGGGAGTTTTGGCACGATATATTGAAGCGAGATTAAAAAAGCCAGTTTTAGTTCGCGAAACTTCAAGACTTACGCCATTTGAAGTCGTAAAACATCCAATTACAGTAAACTTTATTTTAAAATTAATTTTATAATTTAATTTATAAGTTCTATATTTTTTAAGACTGTGAGACGATTAATGAACAAACCACAAGACGCCTTAGCCGGGGTTGTTTTACAACCAACTCTCGAAGCTCGGCTACGAGATATTGCCATAGCAACTGGAAACACCAAACGAAATAAGGGCATGTTCCGTAATATTATAATGTACGGTCCTCCTGGAACAGGCAAAACACTATTCGCAAAGGTAAATTTTTTTTAGACTAAAAGCATTATTTTATTCTTTTACTTTTGTAGAGGTTAGCTGTACATTCTGGAATGGATTATGCCATCATGACGGGTGGTGATGTCGCTCCAATGGCACGCGAAGGGGTCACAGCTATGCACAAATTATTCGATTGGGCTGTGACAAGTCGGAGAGGGCTATTGCTTTTTATAGATGAAGCTGATGCCTTTCTGAGAAAACGTAGTTTGGTAAATAGATTTAAATCACAGTGAGAATTAGTTTGGAAGAATTAAAATTTTATGATTATTTAGGGTCTAACGAGTGAAGATATGCGGGCGACTTTAAACGCATTCCTATACAAAACTGGCGAACAATCAAATAAGTAAAAGAAATTTTATTTATCTTTGGATTGAATTATACTGAAAATTTTGAAATTTTAGATTTATGCTTGTATTGGCCAGTAACACTCCAGAAGAATTCGACTGGGCCGTGAATGATCGAATAGACGAAATGGTAGAATTCACATTACCAGGTTTGGAAGAACGGGAAAGATTAGTTCGTTTATATTTTGAAAGATACGTGCTTCAACCGGCAGCTGAGGGAAAAAGGTATTAAACAGAATTGTGTTAAAAATTTATATAATTTAATTTTTTAAAACTTTGTTCATCTTATAAATTACAGAAGACTTAAGGTAGCTCAATTTGACTATGGTAAATTATGTTCAGATATTGCAGCTCTTACAAAAGGTTTATCTGGGAGGGAAATTGCAAAATTAGGAGTTGCGTGGCAGGTAAATAAAAAAAAATTAATAATAAAAATTAAATTAAAAAATAAAATTTCTAATTTCTAAACACGACTTTTTAGGCTGCAGCTTACGCTTCTGAAGAGGGTATTCTCACTCACGAAATGGCAATGGAACGTGTTAAAGATGCCATAAAACAGAACAAACAGAAAGTAGAATGGATGAGTGAGCACGAGGCCAAGAAAGACGGACGTTTGTCGGTATCGATCGAATTGCCGAAAATTAAAACATCAGAACCGAGCAAATCTTCATCAGGCATCGTGACTGGAAATGTTGTACCAATGTCTGCCACTCCAAAAGAAATTAGTTAAAAATTATTTTAATAAGTGAATTGTGCAAATTGTAGTTTGCTTAGTAGATTTTTTTCGTATTTTATTTACCGTAATAAAAGAAAATAATGAATTTCTTGAGAGAAGAAAGAAATGCCGTTTCTTTTTGCCATTTTCTAATAAGATTTTTAATTTTTGTATATAATAAGTTTCTAAGTTTTCTATGTACCGGTTACAAGACTTTACATAAGCAAATTTTACAGTATTACAATTCCAAGTAACGAGTTCGATTTTTAATTTTTCTTTATTACTTTTAAATTTTGGCTAATTTTTATTTTATTTGATACATCAATGTTTTTGTGTGCACTACCAAAAGCCCCACGCATTCTTTAAACCAACATGAATCACATTTACGAGATAAAAGAAAAATTTTAAAAATTTAAAATTCGAAGTCTAAACACTAAAAAGTGAAGAAACTCCACACAACACTCACCAGTTCAAAGTCACAGTCAAATTAACTATTACATTTAATAATATAAAAAAATAATAAAAAAAATTAATTATTACAACTATCAAATCACTACTTGCATTTTATTAGTTTTTGACTGTGCCTATAACTGTATACATTTTTCCAGAAATTAACCTAACAGTATTTATTGTACGCTCGCTTTTAAATTTTTATTTTTTAAAAAAATTAAATAAAAAAGCTTAAAAAGAAAACTTTTAAGCAGTCGAACGTAAAAAAAACAGCAAACCTGAGCTCAATGCGAACACGGGAGTTTTAACTAATTTAGTGATCTCTTAACTATACTTTATAGTAACTATCGTTTTTTAATCATCAGATTTTTTACAACATACAGTGGTACTTTTTGTTTTTATTTTTTTTTAGAACAAGAGAAAAGAAAAAAGTGATTAAAAATTAATCAATAAATTAAATTAAGCCTAATAAATCTATATTTTCTTGACTTATTTCGAACTCCATTATTATTATTATATATATATGTCAAACCATCTCCTCGAAAACAAATTTACATCACCTTAACAATGCTTAATGTAAGATTTAATATACGGAAAAAGTGAACCTCTTCATTTTCTCCCAGTTTCACACTTGATTTCAAACGTGACAGAATGGAGTAAAAGTGAGAAGTCATTTTTTTAAATGTTTTGAAGAAAAGGAAAAAATAGAATGAAAAATAAGAAAACAAGGTCATGAAAATGATTTCTGGTATGAAATCTGAAATTGCGCCAGTTGATTTGTAAACATCATTAGAATTGATATTTTAAAAATACATTAAATCGGCATTTTAAAATGACCTTTTAAAAAATTAATTAAATTAATTAACAAATTTGTTTTACTAGTTCCAAACAAAAAGAAACTTTCGTTGTTGTCTTAAATTTTACACAATCAAAAATAGAAAAAAATAATGCTCTGACAGTCAGGAATATATACTAGCAATGCTGGAATTATTACAGGAGAAATGTTGCTGAAATCTGTAGTTTCCTTTTGAATAAATATTGGTGGAGAAAAAAAATAAGACATCGTATTTTTTCAATCTTGATTGCCAGTGACTGCCCAAACTAAAGATAAAAAAAGTCATAAAATCGCATTAAGATAAAAATAAGTCATAAAATCGTATTAAGTACAATTTCGATTATATAAGCAATAATAATTTAAAAAAATAAATACAATTTGGTGTCAAACTGGGAAAAAGATTACAAGATTTCATATACTACTTCGTCAACCCCTATGTTAATGCATTAATGTTAGATCAAAAGTGAGATAGTGGATGAATAATGCATTTAAAATAATAAATTAAAAATAGTTTGTAATTTCATATTGAGATTCACTCTTCTAAGAGGCACTTATTGCGTATTTTCTAAGCAAACATCAATACAAAATTCAATTAATATAGTAATATATACGAATATTGCTATAATAAAAAAATCAAGTTACATATTATTTTTACACAAGGAAATAAACAGATGGGAAATATTAAAAATAAAAATTAAACAACAGATTTATATCATTAAATAAAATCGAGCAATTACATGGCAAAGAAATAAAAACACTTGTGTTAAAATCGAAATATGTTAGATTATATACTGGAACAGTCAAAAAGCCAAATAAATGCAGTTTAGTATTACAATGTTATTGAAGTTAATAGTAATAATTAATTTCATTCCAAACAATTTCAAAATTGATTATTACATTAAATTTTTTAAACATTAAATTCATTGCAGAGGATTTTTGTTAGCGTAAAGCAAAATATGGCGATGAAAGCATTTTCGAAAAACAATTTTTAGCCACTCGTTAACCATGCTAAGAGCGAAAAGAAAAAAAAAGCGAGTTAAATTATGGCAGTTACAAGATAATCAAAACTGTTAAAACATTGCATAAAATAGTGCAGCATCAGCATGTTAAAAGTTCTTTACATAAATTTTTAATTTCTACATTTTTATATTTAAGAATAACTAAACAAGTAATCATTTCTAAATTAATTTTGCAAATTATTTTATATTCCACATGCTAAATAGAATACTTGGGAATTAGTAATAGGCAGACGAAAGACACACAGTAGAAGACAGTAAAGAGTTGACAATTTTCCCCCAAATAAAACTGTAGGCACAAGAAAATAAAATAAAAAAATTATTTTTATAAAAATCTTTTTCATGCACCAAAAGAGATTTCGAAATAGTAACAAACATAAAATATGGAAACACTTGAGTTTAGACACAAATCTAAGTGAATATTTATATTTCTGGTTTATGTAAACATCACCTAATGTATTTTCTTTTAACTTTACTTATTGGCCAATCCATGTATATTCCAGGAAATTTATTTTACGAGTTCATCCCTGAGAAGGAAATATAAAAAACCTTTTTCTGTATTATAACAGCACCTCGTGATGTATGGCATTGTGAAAATTTTTCATTTGATTAGGAAATAATTTTTCTATTTGACATTTGTCATTTCCAATTCACATTTAAAATTGAATCTGCAGATTTTAAAATTACATTTAATGAGCTCATTAATTTATCATTAAACACTACTTAACATACAATTAATTGACATAAACCAGAAATTCAAATAATAAATATCATAATTAAGTAGTAAATGAAAATCCAAAGCTGTAATTTGTTTGGATCGAAATTAGGATGAAAGGGTATGGACTTTTATCTTTGTTATACTGATAAAAAGTGTGACTCACACGTTATTCATACTGGGTTTTTTTTTTAACAATACATGAATTATTATTTATCCCTCAAGTAGTGATTAATGAATAACTTTTATCCTATAACAATCCTCCAAAATTGTTAAAAAAAAAAAAAGTAAATATGAAAAACCCTTTCTACTTACCTGAATCAAATCTTGTCTCTCCTTACATAAACGATACTTTGCAAATGAATTAAGACAATATTGAATTACAAGTCACGCAACCAACAAATTAAATTAGAAAAATTATGTGTGTTTATTCTAAAGCTAATTAACGGTAAATTCGTGCAATAAAAATTCAGGTTTCCCAAAAAACAAAATTCATGCTTAATATTACTTATTCATAATATTCAAAATAAGAACAAAACAACGATACTCACCTACTATAATTACTACAATGACGACTCCGATCCCAACCATAATGGCAATCATCTATAGTAAAAATATCAATTTTAATTTCCACCGATTTTTTTTTTTTAAATAAAAATTATATCCTTACTTTACAATTTTTCCACCAAAATTTTCTTTTGAGTTTGCCAGCTTGCTGCTCGAACTGTGAGGCTCCTTGCTGAAGCGCATCTTTATCAAAATTAATATTAACAATAATTAAATATTCGTATACATTTAAAAGTAAATATCGAAATTATACCCGCACGATCATCCAATTCTGATAATTTTTGATCTCTTTCCAGTACTTTTTCCACATTTACCCTCATAATACCTACGACCTGCAATTGATTTATACGTTGAATTAATTTTTGTTTTAAAAATAATTTAATTATTTATTTTTTATTTTACCTCATCTACTTGCGCTTGTGTGTGTTGTAACCGTTTCTGTGCAGCAGCTTGTTGGGGATTTCTTGGGGGACCTGTTTGGCCTTCGCCAGCACCAGCGTCGGATCCTGCTTCTGCTGACCTGAAAAATTAGATTTAAAAGAAATTATTAATTATATGCATATTTTAAGAGTGTCTTTAAATTGTGATTTATTTATTGATCATTTTTGAATTGTTATTTCGCTAAATGAAGTTAATATTACTTATCTAGTTTGTTTTATTACATTTAAACACAATTTGTAACTTTTTGTATTTTGTTTTTCACGTTACTTTGGGTTACAAAATGGGGTGTGGAAAATACAAATGAAATCAATGGTGTTTAGGCTTAAGATGGATCCTTTTTAATCTCGAGAAACATCATCTTATCGGCACTCGGTTTATTTGTTGGGTACGTTTTTAAAAAGAATCGTAATTTTCATAGTTGCGGAAAAATGTCGAAAATCATTATCACTGGAAAATCTTGGATAGTTTATTTACATCCAAACCATTTCTTTACTCGTACATTTCGCTCCCTTTTTACTTCGAGTTAAAGTGAAGACTTTCAGAAATTTTGTTTCAAATATTATTGAACAATTGCTGAAATGTGTGCATGAATAAGGGTAATCGCAATTAGGATGAAACGTATATACTCACATTTTAATCTATTTTTCCTAACGAGGACAGGCCACAGAACTCTTAACCACTAACAACAATGGCGGCGGCTTGTCAGTGATGTCATGTATCCGGGTTGTCTCGTCCCACAGGGCCGTTTTAACTGTGAAGCTCGTATTTTTACATTCCGATTTTACAAAAATAAATGCAAATGATATTATATTAATTGTACTATTTAATCATCAGTAAAAATAATTAATATTTGGATTTATAAAACAAAGCTAAATAGATTTTTAAAATAATGCCACATATTGGGAACCTCGTTAAAGGCTAGAGAGTTGGGTTGGGTGATATGTCTGAGTGGTATTGCAGTAAAAACACTGTTTTAGACGGCGAATGGAATTTATTGGGAACTTAATATTAATTTAAAGAAAATTTAAGTAATAAATGTATAAGCCTTTTAATTTGAAATTCAATTTTTTTCAGCTAAGACGGAGGGAAAATGGAATTGAAGTCGATTAATTCGAAAGCTCATTCTTGAATCAAATATAAAAATAAATTTCTTAATTTAATGCAATATTGTGCCACTAGCTGGTGTTACGTATTATACAATTTTTTAATTGATTCTATTACGAAATTACGTGGAATAAAATACCAGTACAGACACAATTATGATATTTTTAATGTGCAAAGTTAAATTTCATGTATTCATCAATTGACTGGAATTTTATATGCTCCACCTTCCGATGAAATATCATGATTAAAACTTTGAAATTTTAAAACAAAATTCTAAAATTAAAATTACAAATTTTACTTTGATATATTAAATTATTAATCAAAGTAAAATTTTATTTTTTACTTTTTGATAATAGATGATATTATATATTAAAATAACTGGGCCAGTCACATCAATCTAAGTTATACCAGTAGTTACGCAATCTTTTGCTAAAGTTTTCTTTAAAAAATTTTGTTGCATAAATTAATCTCGAGTTAATTTAAATTTTGGTTAATTAAACAATGAATTTTAACCTCTATTTTCAATCGATACATCTGATTGGCTTAAACCTGATAATATGATCTGTACTTTGTACAGAGAATACATTTACATGTATTTTATGGTTAAAGATTTAATTGGCCAAAAATGGGCTGTTAAATTTTAACTTTTATGAATGTGCAAATCTCAATTTAAATTACATGTACAACATAACTCTAACTAACTTCAAATTATTTTATCAGTTAAATATCAGTTAAAAATTAACTAATGGTTGGTGCAATGGTTGGTGTATGTATTAAACGAGATAGTTATGCTCCCCATCAAAGGTTTACTGATAACAGTTGTAGAGTTCCTTTAAGACACAGGGTTATGAACCTGTAGTTTTAAAGCATTAAGATAGTATGTTGAAATTTGATAATTTAAAAAAATTTTTTTTACTGCCAACGAGCTCAGAATAAAAAGTTCGAAGTTTTACTGCGGTACATATTTTCATTTATCTAATTATTTATCAATTTAAAAAACAAGAAAGAAAATCAAATTGTATTATTATGTTCGAAATATGTGTTAATATATTAAAATATTAAAATATAAAAAAATAATTTACAAGGAAAGCCTCCGAAGTTGGTCGCATCCAATTGCATTAATTTTAAAGAAATAAATGCATTTTTGTTTAACTAAAACAGTGCCATAATCTTAGATAGCAACGCCTTAAAATAGATTTCATATTGCGAAATTTGTAGCCTAAAACTCCACATTTTCCCATAGGAACAAAGAACAATTTATTTTCTATGGGAAAAAATGCATTTTTAGGCTATAAGTTTTGCAATATAAAATCTATTTTAAGGTGTTACTATTTAAGACTGGGGCGGTGTTTTAGTTAAACACAAATGCATTTATTTCTTTAAAATTAATGCAATTAGATTGCGGTCAACTTTGGAGGCTTCCCTTATTAGTTTATAAATTAGTGAATGTTGCTAAATAGTAACCATGGTTAATCAATTCAAAATTATGGCTTATAAAAATACTTCAACTGACATTTACAACCTATAATATTAATGCAAGGATGACCGTAGTGTCCGTGGTTATCGTGAATGCAATTGGTAGGTTGTCGACGTCGTCACCACCGTGAGGAAATCTAAGATGGACGCCCGATTGAAGTGTGACCAATGGGAAAACAGTTTGAAAACTACTCTAAATGTAAGTAAATGAATAAATAAACATTAGACATGGAATCTTTGCTATATTTTAGCCCAGATTAGGTAGTTCTTGGCCATGGATGACTATAAATTTAAAATGAATTTTACCATGTTCGAACCCAGTTTCAAACTTACAAGGAGTGCTTCCCTACTTGTATGTCTCCGATTTGCATAATTTTAAAGAAATAAATTGATTATTAGTTAACT
>JAQFZU010000022.1:0-105679 GCA_034696185.1 Henia vesuviana
AATTCTAAGAAAAAAAAGCAATAAATAGACAAATTGTATCATTATGCATGATATTTTTTATAATTTACAATATGTTCTAGGATGTTCTCAAATACCTTTTAAGCATTTTGTTTATTTGAAAATAATGTATGCAAAACCGAGTTTGCACATGATTTTACATTAGTTGTAATTATTTTTTAGTTTGTAATTCTCTCGGAATTTAGTTTATCCCTATTGGCAGTTTCACCGTTAAACCAAATGCAGGTAGAATAAAACTTCCCTTTTCTTATTTATTTCCAACTTAGGAAAAGCTTTTAAGTTCCTTCGCACGTTGACTTTTACAAAGTCCTCGTCGATATTGACCCCCGCCCATCCTGTCTGAAAGGGAGGCAACTTCCGTTTTCTATGTTTCCATCCCCACACCCCTAGTTTCCCTTGTATATACCTGAAGTTGAATGTCCTCGCTCAATAATCCTCCCTTGGATGTAGAAAGATCAAGGGGTAATCACCCCGAAGGCACCCTGACGGTTTTAATGTTAAATGATAATAAAATATGACGAATTTCAAACACTTCCTCTCCCAGCAAAATAAAAAGAAATATAAAGATCGAGCAAAAAACTATCATACTTTTCTCACCACTCGACCAACTTTTTTATGGATGTCGAACTTTTGACTTAAGTTTTTACAACTATAAAAAGTCATCTTAAACCTTAGTGGCATTAGTCGAAGGGGGTCAAAAAGTCGCTCGAAATTGAGTCTCCACCAACCCAAAGGTATTAAATATGGATGAAAGGGAGGCGAAGGAAGGGAAGGGGAGCGAGGTTTGCAATTGCTACGAAGATGGACGTGCTCGAGATGGAAAATTGTAGATCGGAGGACTTAGAAAGGGGATCAGAGTAAGGGATTAAGAGACGGGTAACGACCAAGATATTGATGAAATGTGGGATTAATGCGATAAGATTTAGATGGCAATGTGCGTTTACTATTATTGTATGGTGATGCTAAAAATAATTTGGCAAACCTAAAGGTCAATAAACAGTTAATTTATCTTGTTGTTGTATTTATTTGTTACAATGTGACCTCAATAGTGACTACCAAGTATATCAGGATAAACTTTGTCATATCGTCTCTGCATTGCACCAACTTCATTCAATGTATATAAATGTTAATGGTAAACAAGATCTTAAATGTCGGTCGTCCTATGGCCCTTTTCGCTCTCTGCACCCTTTAATACATCGCAATTTGAACTTTAATCCGTAAAGAAATGCATGCTTAGTCACGTTTTGACTCGAACTGTTTTCTTTCCATGCCCTTTGCAAATTTCACAACTAATTAGCAGAAAAAAATTCAAAAAGTTAACCAATATTTATTTTATAGAAAAAGTTTTTAACCACAATTTTCCCGCGAAGTGCATTCACCCATTATCTCATTTGCGACAATAGAAAAATAAAAAACTTAAAAAAACCGTTTAAAAATTTTTTTTTTAAACTTATTTTTAAGTTTAAGGGAAGAAAAAAAAAGGGAAAAAATGTAACCGCTACGTTCTACCTTTGGTTATTATATTTCCCAAACTGCTTCACATTTTATGACTTTTTGGTGAAATATCAAAAAACGTGGTTGTGATTAAGACAAGAAAAAGAGTGTGGAAGGAGTTAGGGGTGGAGAAGATGGAGGAAGGAGGGGAAGGGGTGAGATCGGTTCCGTGAAACTAATGAGGTAGACGCCTCCACCCACCTCCTCAACTTACCCCTTTCATTTGCATACGGCAAGTCATGTCGCGTGCTCAGTGATGTGGACACAGGGACCCTTTCGCGCTCTCCCTCGCCTCACCCATACTCCTTGCGACTCAATTAGGTTTGATTAAAAATGAGCAACCTAAAATTGAAAAAAAAAAAAAATAATAAAAATTACCCAGCCCCTTGTCGTTGCGAAACTATAAGTCAAGAAACTCCTACATAAAAAAAAGTTTTAGAAAAAAAAAATTCCAAGAAGTAAACATGACATTTAAATTGATATTAATCATAAAATAGAAAATGCCAATTGAAAGCACTTCTATTTATAGATATTGTAAAAATAAATTTAAAAAAAACTAAAAACAAATAACGATATTATCAATTTAATACGCATCTGGCATTTAGTGGCAAAAGACTAAGTAAGGTCTTTTGTTACTGATTTTGTCGAGATAAAAGATTTGAAACCTGAATCAAAGGGGACGATTATGCACGATGAGAGTAACGAGGGGGTTGTTCTACTAAAAACCGCAATTTGTCTTCCATTCATTGGCTACTGAGTCTCAGACTCGGTCATCTTTTGTCTCCTCTCCACACTCCCTCCCATACCATACATATACCCTCTGTTCGTCGCAGCTAGCATAAACCCCAAGCGAAAGAATAGAAATAATGGCTACAGAGAGGAAGAAATAAAGAGAGGGTGGAATATCTGTCCCCGAATTCTAGTTTACACCTCCATTGCCTTTCCATTCCCCCTTTAACTTCCAACTATTATGAGTTAGATTCGTCTTGCCAACTGTTTCGCACATCCCCCTCTATGAGTCTACGTCACAAATCATAGCCAGGGTTGTGATTGAGATGTAGGCCTAACCAACCAACCAACCCTCCCCCAGTCTTGTTTAGGGAGCTTCGTTCATTCATTTACGTCTCAAAGCCCAGCTGCGCTCTCAGTCCCCCCACTCTTCCATCAGTTTTCCCCGGTACCGTCGCTAGTATGGGCGGGGACCTGTGGCGTGGTTTGCATTGTATTCGACTGACTTCATTTGCACTTGCAGAGCATTAACACGCGCAAACCCATTTGCTGCAAATTACGAGTGCATTTGTTAGATTGTTGCGCTGACGACTTTATTTTTTTTTATCTCCAATCTGCCTTCAAATAATATAGAACTTATTTAACCATTCAATTTTTATTGCTTAAAAACTCCCATCTCTTATTGCGCATAATTTCATTCGATCCCCAATAGAGGGAGCAAAATGACGAACAAATGATTGGCTGTTGTAAACAAAATTAATTGTTTTGTCCGAGCTTTACTTTTGTTTTTTTTTTGTCGTGGTTCATTTTAGTCGCATAAATGTGCGTAATATGACCAGCAACGGGTTGTTATATCAGTGTTGTATATTAAAATGATTTTTAAAAAAATGCGTGTCATGGAACAGCAATTTTGTCAGGACGAATTACCCTTTTTAATATGAGAAAAAAGTGGAGAGACATCGTTCGTAATCCAGACTGAAAAAAGTAATATCATTTACGGTGAAAGATTACGAAAAGGATAAATCAAACTCAAGTTAAAAACAAAGCGATTAATAATTCAATTAATTGACAATAGGTAATTTGCGCGAGTTAAAAAGTTATTTTCTTTCTTTTTCCATTTATTTATTTCAAAAACTATGCAGTTTTCGGGCTTAAGTTGCTATTCAATATTGCCAGCAATAATGAATTCCCACGTGACGTTTTTCTCGTATGCACACAAAAATGGTAAAAAGGAAGGGTTTTCGAAATTACTGCCTTCTTCTGCATCCCCGATTGCTTTTATTCAAACGGCGGTTTCGAGCAAAAGATTTGCTCTTTCATATACACACACACACACAAGGCTGGCAAATGCTATGCAATATTTTGCCGCATTCTAAGTAATTGCCTTTTGCTGTTATGTTTTCTCTCTTGCATCTTGCTGACTCCATTAGGTGCACGCGTCCGCACCGCCCTCCCGCGGACTCAGCCATCACAATACGAATTAGGCTGATTCTTTCCCAAAACTTTCCTCCTCCCCATTCCCTCCCAGAACTAAAGCATCTGCGCACTTTTACTTTTGTCTCTATATCAACTTATTGCGCAAAGCAAAACGAATTTCAAATTCATTTATTCGCCACATTAGCATCGCCGGAAAATGGAAACAAACAAGTAACTGAAACGTCGACATAAACGAATGTTTTTCAAAAAAAGCATTTTGTTTTACTATTTCAAATTAATTATGAATTTTCTTTTTTCTAACGCTTGATGAGTAGGAATAATAATCTTATAGTCTAATAGGTATTTTATATATTTACAGCGATTTAATAGATGAAATAGTTATATCAGTATAAGTATAACTTATTCTGAATCTTTGGCAGTGGCCAAGCCCATTAGATTAGGAGAAAAATGTTTTTCCATCAAGTCGTGTGGGATGGATTAGTTCGATATATCTTAACGCTTATATGGAAATGTCAATCTTGTCTCGAGATTATTTGTCATCATCTATCAGCGCCCGACACCGACGAATAGCGACGCTTTCTTCGCTGTTATTGGGTGTGGCAGACTCCAATGAGAGATTCACGAGTGCTATCGAGTCACTCCAATGTCATTTTCGCGTGTCTCTCTCTCTCCTTCCGTGCGCGTATAAGGAATCGAATCAACTTTGTGCTGAGTGTTCACTTCCTGTTAGTAAGCGCAACACCGAATCGATTATTTCCCACTGACCAATCAGCGCACCTTGCATATTGAAAATCCATACCGCATCTCGTACCTGAAGCAACAAAAATAAAATCAGACCCCATTTCTCATTTAAAAAAAAAAAACTTTTAAACGAAAATTTATTGTAGTTTTATTTCGAGGATAAAAAATGGAGGTTTTGGTAATAATTTAATAATGCGATGAAATTGTCAAAGTGACACGAGATCTGATAACGCGGTTTGCAAAATGAGTAAATGTTGATGGTGAAAGGGAACGTAGACAGCTGGTTAATTAGAAATTTTTCGCCAAACAAAAGTGATTAAAACTCGCAGCTTTAACCATAATGATTTACGCCGCGCTTCCCACTGGTCACGACAGATGGCGTTAGCCACTGATCGCACCATAAATTATACCGGAAGTCTACATATTTACACCCATCGCCATGGTGACCCGACCGACGATTGGTTTCGCGTGATTTACAACTCGAAAAGCAAACCAATGGCGTTTATTAATATCAAGTTTTAAATTAAACTGCGCATGCACATATATTTCCCCCAATAAATAATTTTCTATTATAAAATTATTTTTATATTCATGATTTCGTTGAATGTAATCAAAGGCTTGAATCGGCCCAAGACTTTCGACTGGGATGGATGGGATGCATGCAAAGTGCTTTTCCGTGCTCTGCAGCAGAGGGCAGCGCACAAGACCCCATCACGTGGTCACGCACGGCTGACCAAGGAAAGCAGAGCCCCTCACACAGACGTTCTACTCCCGCCAACACCCATTAACCCCTCCTTGGCACCTCATATCATCACGTGACTACTCGCCCGCATTCAGCTCGCCATTCATCCTGTCCTATGATCGGCATTTATGGCAGATTCCCATTAACATAGGTGGCAGACGCCATTAACGCTCGAGGGGGGTTGAGGGGGAGGGTACAGCCTCATCCATTCACATTGTTAATTAACCCATTAGCGACACCCTTTGTCCTCGAGTAAGATTTAAGACTCGTGAATCGTAACTCTTCAACCCAAGGATGATCTGTATCATTAATCACTAAAAATCGATTTTTATACATTTTTTAAAATTTGGGCAATAAAAATTTTATTTTTTTAAAAATGTCAAAAATGATCGATTTTTCAATTTGGCGCCTGTTTTCTTACTTTTATTACTTTTTTTTTTTAAAGAAATAAAAGATGATAATACAGAAGATAAAAGAAACGAAATATCTGCGATTACTGCTCTGCTTCCGGTTGAACGTGAACCTATAACTTTTTCACTATATTTTCCCTCAACATCTCCGAAACACTTCATCTTACATTCACTTTGACATTTTTCGTTATCTAAAAGTACATATTTCATTCGAGATTGCCGTCTGTGCGCTTCCGTACATCCTGCAAAGCCATTTCCGAAAACGGACACCAGAGTCCGCGCCAAGACGGATGATAACGCGCAACAGCGATCAATAACCGTTATTAACGAATTATGGTTCGGTTGCCGCGGTTACTGACGAATTGCAGAGGTGGAGTTGGTCCTCTCATCCACCAATAATTTAATTCGGATTCAGCCAATGGAATCTACACTTCTTCTCCATTTACTAAATCACTCTCCATACGGCGCCACTAATCCTTTTAAATACTAAAAAAAGCACCGCCTGCAAACTTCCCTGTACAGCTTGAAAATCCAAAAGTGACACATTTGATTAAATTTTCCCTTCCTGAAAAATACAGTAGCCATTTTCAGTTTAGTTTATAAATATATGTGAAAACAGTTACACCCTTAATTTAATTCCGAATAATGTGATGTTTTATCCCCCACAAATCCCTCAGGGTATTTGAGGGGGTCTCGAGTGAGGGTTTTCAATTACAAGCCGAGAAGGGGAAACTGCGACTTCCACAGTTTGATAGGGGTCAATAGGGTTTGATTGAGTTCAATTAATTTTTATACGCTTAATTGGCTCGTGTCAAGCCAGCATTGAGATGACCTCTAACGACGTGTTTTTAAAACTCATTGATGATTTCCAATTTAATAACTTTATAAAATTATTGCTCTAATAAATATAGAGAAAAATAAATTTGTTTTTGTTCAAGAGAAATTCTAATTAGATTTGTTAAATTTTTTTTTTTGGGGATTTTTTTAATGGCTCTTTCAACTCTTTGCACACGACTAAACAAACAACTTGGGTGTTAAACGACTGTTACCTGTCAAAACACCTATTATTACAATTATTATTCCGCAAATAATCCAACATTTTTTACTGCCTTTTCCTTTCCACAGATGCAAAAAAACGCCTCTTTCTTAGAACCGTTTTAAAAGATGTCTTATCAACAAATCACACGTTGCTCTATAATTTAAGGCACTACCATATTGGAATTTAACAGTTGTGCATTAACCTGCCTAAAAAAAAAATCAAAGGGTGGTGACCATTTTTATTTAAAAAAAAAAAATCACAACTTCCTCAAAACATTGAAACGAAATTTTATTTTACAAGATTTTATGAGAAATCTAATATTAAATATAATATTATTAATTCCAGGTGAGCGATGCTACAGGTAAAATAGCAGGTTGGATCGACGCTTCTGAACCAGGTGCGGGTAACTGGATGAAATACGTTCGCACCGCCCATTTGAATAACGTACACAACGTGAAAGCGACTCTCCTCAAGGGACAGGTTAGCAAATGAAATTAAAATACATTTCTCACCTACTTTTTCTTTATCAAATCAAATGATTGAAAATCAATAATTTTTCATGCCCACATTTTTCTTTGCAATGTCTATATTTTATATATATATATTTTTTCACCTCGTTTTACACGAGTCATCGTATTGATAAATGAGCTCTGCATGAATCACGTGTTTGACAAACATTAACACATGAAAAGGGAGGTACGTACACTCACATTCATGACAGGCCCCTAATGATCACCGGACGACCTCGACCTCAACCCAAGACTTACTAAATTTTGCACCCACACCTATTTTCAATAAATATTTCAATGACTTTTCAATTCAAATCTTTATTGGAGAAATTAAAAATAATAAAAATAGAAAAATAAGTGCAAATGTGAGCCAAAGCCAATTACCCTCAGCCACAAGTGACCACTGCATTCGATCGATTTAGGCAATGTCCACTGTCCAGTGGGAGTCGCCATTTCGTCACGCAGAGATACAAACAGAACACATCTGTTTCAATTTGAATTTAGAACAAGACTCATTGCACTCGTTAATGATTTTTTTTAAAAAAAATATCAGGCATTAATTAACCAACGCACAATTGACAAACTCAGCCGACCTTTAACTTGATACATTTGGCACATCGTCTATTACGATTAAAATTCTTATCACGAACTCATCTATTTCAGTAAAAGTCTAATTAATTCAAAATTGTTGACAATAAAACTAAAAATATGTGAGGTTTCTGATGACATTATTATTACATAATCATATGCAAATGGCATTCCTACTGCCATCTCGATTAAAACATCAATCGCTTTTTTGATTTTCATTTTTTCTAATTATCTTTTAAACTTTGATGGTAGCTAATCATCTTAGCATTAATTTAAAGCTCATCAAAACAGGTCATTGTAACTTTAAAATGGCCCTTAACCATTATCAATACTGTCATAACGTTTGTGCTACAATCATTTTCGTTACATTTTCGATTGACTGCTTTACTTTTTGGGCTTGGTTCTTATCTGAACATCGCAGAAAGGGGTTGACATGCAATAAAAGGTCATTGTAACTGTGGAAAAATATAGGTCCAGTCATGTATGCACGTAGAAAATGCGATGACTATTTTAAAACGGCGGAAATGTCACAAGTTTGCAAACGAGGAAAAATGATATTTCACTTGGAGAAAACTTGTACTCGTATATTTTCGAATTTAAGCGATTTCCTCATTGGTCTGGCACATCACGTGTTTGATATTCAAATCAAATGAATTTTTCTCAACCGAGATTGCTTTTTTTTTTTCCTTAGTCTTTGAAATATTTGTTTACAAAATAGTTTATTTTATAGTTTTCACAAGAACTCGCACTGATTAATCATTCAACTCTTCGGGGGGTTTGGAGAATATAGTAAAAGAAGAAGTTTGTATTCTTTATTGCGGGTATCAAAGTGGCCATGACTTTTTTATTATTTTTTTATTCGGTTTAGAATTTATTAATAATTGTTGTTCTGTTTAAAAATCCTCGGGCCTAGGTGTGTACATTTCTTTTTTAACATTATTAAAAAAAATTAATGGAGGCCAGTGGGCAGTGTAGGAGTAGATGAGAGATTAAAAGCAGATTAAGATAGGTAACACCTATGAACTACTACGGTCGTAACCGTTCACTGTTACAAGGCTAAAATAATTGCACTTGATAATGCACATGAAGTAATCGTTCTTGATCTTGAATTAATTAATAAACTAAACAAGATTAAAAATCTAAAAAAAAAAAATAAAATCACCAATGGAATTTACAAAAATCTTTTTGCACATAAATTATAGTTTATAGGCTTAGCAATAAGCTGTAAATATTTTATTAAAAGAAGCAATACGTGTTGAGTGAATTCAACTCAACACTATTCAAGATCTACTTGTTTATATAAAATTCGTGCGACACGTTCACGCTTATGACAGACAGATTTATACGCATTACGTGTGCTTGGACATAAATGTTAACCGTGTATTTCGTGACTGAGACGTTTTTTTAATCCTTTTCCACCATTGGAAATTCCTCCTTTATAAACTCAGTCTTCGCATAAACAAATCAACATCCTTTTGGTCAATAATCTTAACTAGCATGCAATTCTATTGTCTTTTTATATTTTTCTTTAAATAAAAAGCAATTATTTACGTTTGATAACAATACATCGTTATTTGTTACGCATGTTGTTACGAAACTTGCAATGAGAACAATAGTAGTATATAATGCATCTTGTAATATAAGCAGTTAATATGAACTTTAAAGGTAATTTTATCATATTCGAGATTCTACTGAAGTAACCACGCCTCAAATAAAGTTTGCTTATTTTAATATACAATAAAAAGACGTTTGGAAACTTGTTGTCTAATCCACATGCGGCGAGGCAAAATAATGGCTGACAGATATTAGGAGGACATAATTTCTAATAAAAAAAAAGTGTTTTTAAAATAATGAACTAAAATATTAAAAGTATAAAAATGTAAATTGATAAAACATTTTTTAAGTGATAGCACCAAACACACCCAAAAAATATTTAAATTACATTCCAAATGCTTAAAAGATTTTAAAAAAATTCTAAACCAATTAAAAATGATTCACATTTTGTTCAATCAACTTAAAGTCCCAAAGTTGATATAAATATATAATTTATTTCTTTACTCTCCATTTACAGCTTTAGAAAAAAAAAGAAGTATTTACATAATTTCCTTCATTAACTGTCTGAATAGAGCGATTTATGAGAGTAAATCAAACTATTTTCTATTTACTATTTTCAAAACATATCAAGAAATTAATAATTCAAACCAATGTCACAATCTCTTAATTAATTAGATCGATATGACTAAATTGAGACTAATAACCCTTCATTTTAAGTTTACTATTAATAAAAAATTATACTATTATATTGTAACATTTAAATGCGAGTTTAAAAGCGAATCAATTACAAATTGTACGTTATACTTTTAAATTGCCAACTGAATGCACCTTTTGAAACTCTTACAAAATAGCTTTTTACCGTTTTAAATGCAGCAACAATTGCAACTGCGCTGAAATAAAAGAATAATTTTTTTTTTAAATTCTACTTTTGTCACGCAAAAATTGTTGAAAAACCGTTTCAAACCCGGATCAAGAGCATCTATAAATCCAGTGCCTTGTAATTTCATACTCGGGGCGTGACCAATAACCAGAAGCTCCATGACTTTTATCATGTGTAACCCTTTAGTTCCGCTCTTTTAGACTGTGGGTCATTCATCCTTTTCAATTGTAGTGCCTGAAGAAAACATTTCTCCCTATTTTTTTTCTCATATATTTTTTTTTATTCTTTAAAATCGCTTGTCCACCACCCATCCCTTCATCAATCATGCACTGCTCTCATGAATCTTTTCTCGCCTCGCTCTCGTCTCATTGGTTGCCCGGTTTAACACCTACACAATCATTATCAGAGGCCAATAGAGGCCAGTGCTGTTCGGGCAAAAGCAACTTCTTCATTTTTTTTTTTTTTTACTTAATCTACAATTTTTTCATTTTCTCTTTAAGTGTTATTGCATTTGGCAATAATCTCGACAATTTGATTCGCTGCTTTCGCTAAGCATTAACTTACTTAACTTACAAAGTATAGTTTCATACAGGTTTTAATCGTAAAAGACGCTCGAAACTGCATTGAATTATTCCGGAAATTTATATTATTTTTTAAAATGTCGTCAATTCGTTCAAGTTCAAACCCATCGTTACTACCAACCACAAAACTAATTATCGATTTACACTCAAGTCAACCCTCAAAAGAAAAAAAAAATCGATGTTCAGTGAAGCAAAAATATAGAGCAAAACTCGTTCGAAAAGTCATGACGACCCGAGCTATTAGTGCAAATCTTTTTTGAAAAAATTTAACTTTGCTCAGTTGTTTGGTAGCTTAAAGTGTATTTTGCAACGATAGAGTCTCTTACTAATGGGCGTGACCATCGTCATTCATCTTGTCTCAACATCCCTCCCTATCCTTAAAATGTAATTTTTATTCCGCTATTTATAATTGGGAAAGAAAAAGGTTTTAATGGTCACCACCCTTCTAGCACCTTTAGAAGTCAACAATCCCTAGTTGAGCCTTAAATTAATTTTCATCCAGCAATTTTTCTTCTTTTTTCCACTCACTTAATGTGTATTTCATTCCTCACCAATAAAATATATTACACTAGTACCTGCCATTTTCTTATTTGTGATTAATTTAGTATTACAAAATAATAGATTATAGTTTCACATACACAATTAAAACTACGGTCAAAATTAATTTAAGCTGACATAGTGAACTTTTTAAATTATAAATTCAATTTAGTTTAGGTCCAGGAAGTCTTTATCGAATCATTGTTATGATTTTCAATCGTATTTAGATTGCAAATTTATATTTTTTTACATTTTTAATTAAAATCGAAATGTTATACATTAGTTAAGAAAAAATTTATTGAATCAAATTTGAGTTAATATTTCATAGTTCTTTTCAACTTATCCATGGTTATCTTTCCCTCTTAATTACAAAGCAGTCGTCTATAAATGAAAAGTTTAAAAAAATCATCCTTTTATGTCCTTAGGTAAGAGATGGGATATCAGATTTCATAACAAATTTGGTCATGCAGTTTTCCAGCTATTATCTGGGTCTTAAATTATTGTTTCTATAATTGTAATTGTGTTAAATTAAAGATTTTCATTTTGCAACTGAATTTTCACATCAAATTACTTAAATTTTTTAAATTATTAAGTAATGTGCCAAAAGTTAAAAAAATTGTATTTTTAGTTTCGTTAATTGTTGTTACCATTGATAAAAATTTATTAAGTAAAAAAAAAAATTCAATTCAAAATCATTAAGTCAAATCGCCTGCAACTTTTTGCGTTCTGCATTAAATAAGAATTTTTTAAATGACTTCGTAAATTAGATAGCACTTTATTTATCAGTTCATTTAAATGTTTTTAACCATAGTATGGTAATAGTATCAAGCGGAAATTAATGTACAAGCTTAAAAAGCAAAATGTTGTATTGCTTTAAAGTTAAAATATATTAATTATTCAGTTAATCTCAAAATTTATTAATCAATTTAAACCAAATCCTATGAAATTATAATTTCCAGTTGTAGCCGACCTAAATTAATAAATAAAGATTAGTTAAATGCTTAAATTCACTACGTCACTGGTCAAAGTAAATTCCTTTAAAAAATATTTTTTTTTTGAAATTTTTTTGTTGGCAACAAATTCAAATTAAGAATGGCCACAATTAAAAACTAAAAAGCAGGTGCGAATCGTTATTATTATAAATTCAAATGAAGGTAAAACCAGAAGCTAAATGAGTTACATGTTCGATGTTACATCATTAGAATCAATTCGATGTTTTGGCAACGCCTCCTAGCTATATTTTGTGCGATAGAATCAACAATAAAAAAACAGAGAAAAAAGTTATTTACAGAAAACATCGTCTAGTTTGAAATCAAGTTAAAATTAATTCATTTTTTATCAATCCACTCCAATCCTTTACTTATATCTATTAAATAAGTCCAGCCTTTCCCATTACACATTCCTGTCGCATACATCCAGCTTAAAAAATCCCAACAAGAGATTGGAGACCGCACCCCTTTTAAGTTCTGAACTCAAATCACCAATCGTCTTCAGTCGACGATCTTTACAAACTCAAAACGTAATAGCAGATTTTGATAAAATGTTATCCCAAACGGTCACAATTCGAACTACTAGGTCACTACACTCATCCTCAAAATAACTTTAGAGCATTAAATAATTTTTATGAAATGTTTTAATTGCGCGAATTAACAAAATTTAGTGCCAAACGTGATCTGAAACAAGTTTTTTTATTTTTTTATTTTATAAATAAAAAAAATTTTAGATCCAAAACAATTAAACTTAAATAAATTTCGAAAGTTCCTTAACATCACAAACCAACCCATTTCCTGACATTTCAACTTAATATAAGAGACTGTTTAATTATCTTTTACCTGTCCAAACACCAAACACACCTTTACCCTTTAGTCGTAAACTAATCACTATATAAAAGAATGCGCCAATTTAATTTTCAATTCTCCCATTTTGGACATGGGACAAACCATGTGATATTTTCCTTATCCGCTTCTCTTTTTTTAAATTCATTTTTACCTGAAAGGCGATGACCCCACCGGCCGTGTTGCGCGCTTCTCGGGGCCGGGCAGGGCAGGGCAGTCAAGGTGGCGCTCAATGCTCATCTCGGAGGCCATCCATACTCGCCTTCCCCCCTAAGGTACATCATGCCAAAAAATGTTAAGGCCACAAAAGGCCCTCGAGCTTGGGTTAGGTCATAGAGATGGATCCGAAAAGCGGCCACACCAAACGTATTACTACACCCATCCCATGATCCAACTAGTGTCTTCTCGCCCGTAGGCTTATATGTGTTCCTAGCCTCGAAAGCTTTTGATCCTATTGCACCTGATCAGGCTCGAGTGTATCGATACCATGTAACTATTTTAATATGTCGTCAGGAATTATTTAGTTGTGAAAAATATCAGGTAGGAATCACATTTAATTTAAAGTTTATTTTTGTCATAATCAATATTAATTCATTAAAGTAATTGCAAAATTAATTTAAAATTAAGGAATTTTTAAAGCTATCGACTGGAATTTGTAATGATTTCTTTTATTTCATGATCCAATTTAAATAAATTCAATTAGATGGCCACATTTAATAAAAAAAAATTTAAAAATTTAAAAATAATATTTAAAAAGACTTCTTGAATTGATCCAATTACCATTAAACACTTGATTTATAAATTAAAATAAAAACTATTAATAATATTTCAACACGGCAATTAAACAATCAACTACAGCAAATAAATTCATCACAGTCATTAAGCCAAGAAAGAATTTATTTATTTTTAATTTTAAAGCAAAAAATTATAAAAGAAAATATTTCCAGTATCTCAATATGGCGGAAGTAGTTTTACTCCCACGATAATTGAAGGTAGCAATTTTTTTTTCCACTCTACGAAATCCCTTCTTAAACCCGTCTTGTTATGTAGGACGATGAGCCTGAAATTGATGCAAAAGTGTATACTCTTCTTAGCCACATTACGTGGGCGGAATGACTAGCCCAAACTATGCTTGACTGAGCAACCTAACTCTACCATCACGTGATATTTTTTTGACTAATGACAATAATACACTAGAAAAATTGTCCTGTCTAAACGGAGTTCAAAAAAGAAAGGAAACACATGGCCTCGTGGGAAAAAAATAAACAGCATCAAACACGTCAATATTAGATGCTGAGAGGAAATTAACTATTTCCTATATTTTAATATTTATATTACCATTTTTCATTTGCATAAAAAAATAAACTTTGAAAAGAAATTGATAAATGAAGAAATAAGTAATATATATTTAATTAAACATCTTGGCTTGAAACCAATAATTTGAAATGCATTTAGTTTGACAACTAAATGCATTTCCTCATTTGTCAGAATTTTTCAAGTCTAAAAAGACGATTTTTAAAAAAAATTTATTTAGCATATAATTTAAATTAAAAAAAATAGTTTTTTGAGCTCATGGGGATTTGATAATTTTCCCCCTTCAGCAAGCTTTTAGTGTTAAAGGCGTAAATAACATACCAAAAAAGGCTTAATGCATTAATTGCATGTTGCATTCACAAAATTTAGTGTGAATTTCCATTTTTTAAATTTCTCATTCTCTTTAAAAATCATGTTGATAAGTAAAGGTTCAAGCTTACATTTGAAATATTTGAAATTGTTCAATACAATTTACTATTCAAAAGTAAATTAAAACTAAAAAAATTAAAATAACTATTTTAATATTCATATCCCGCCTTTCTAAAAGGACACGCCTACTTTAGATACGATAATTCGAAAATAAGTTTTAAACTACACTTTAATTACAGGCCGCAGGTTGAAATAAGTCAAAATGTAATTTTTAATTTGGTTTCTTTTTGTCTTTTCAAAGTTTGAAATTAAAATTAAAAAGTAGCTGAAATAAAATAATATGAAAAAAAAAATATTTAAAAAAAAGTGCATAAGAAGGTTATTACGCAACGTTTGGGTTGAATATAATTTGTGCATTAAAGGTCATCTTGTCAGTTACAACTGTAGGCAAGTAAATTTTATTGCATTTTAAATCGACAAAAAAATTGAAATTAAACTCCGAAACTATGCACGAAAAACAACAATTTTATTCAAAATTCACTAATGGCATAACACAACGAGCCCACAAACATCCAATTTTAAATCTTAATGATAAACTTAGAAAATAAAATTTCTTTATTTTTTTTAATTACTTAAAGATTATATCTCATCATCCAGGATTTAGGCTTGTAAACAATTTACCTCGTGACCCACCTTGAAATAAACAATGCCCCCCTCCCTCCCTCCCCCCGATTAGTTTTAGGTTCGTAACTCATGACCTTAAAATGAACAGGTGAAAATCACAACCCCCAGAATCATCAACAGGTGTACGACAGGTGAGATGGACTCGTGCTGAGCCCCATCTGCCGACAGGTGCTTGTCCAAAATATACAGCGATGAATAAATTACAGTTGAAAAAGGACGTGTTTTATTTTTTCTGTGTGAGAAGAATGAAAGCTGACACTGGTAATACTTAGCCATTTGTTCACGGAAATTACACATTCCACTTTGACCTTTGCTTACATTATATTTCCTTCAAGGAAACACGCTTTAACATCACCCATTTAACCCACACCACGTTTCGCCACGAACCCCCTGCCATCTCGTGCTTGTCTCTCTCAGCGGGTATCGAGTTACTCATCATTAATTCAGTGGACGATCTTCTCACTCAATGGTGTACATATTGTATGCGAAGATGATTTTATTTGCTTTCAGGCAATAGATAGGATTAAGTGCCGACATAAAAATCCGCTCCCGAACCATTTAAGGCTTCCGTTGCGTTTTATTGATATCAAACAACAACGAAAATCATTTATAAGAAAAAATAATAATTAATAAAATTTAAAAAAAAATAAAACAATATAGTAACAATATTAAATTCTAATTATGAGTATCGATTCAATATTAATATATAATTAAAATCAAAAAATTAAAAAAAAAGTAGCCATTAAAATTTGGCGCTCGTGTAAAACCCTATAATTTATGAAGTTGTAAGTTGAAGTAGGCGCACTTAAACTACTTGATTGTTATAGAGTCTGACAACAGGTGAACACAATTTCAACCTGATTCCAGTCACTTTAAATTTCATCACCAAAAAAAGCAGGTGCAACTTATCATTGGCATCTGATTTGGGGGTTTAAACAAGAGGGTGAAAACAGCTTCAGACAGAGGGGGGGAATGTGATGCAAAGACACGTGCGAGAGAAATACAACCCTGAGTATTTTGCGAGGGGAAGGGAAAAAACCAACTTAAACTAAGTTGTAGAAGTAGATAAGGGGGCTTGTGTTTTGTGGTCAACGAGGAGAATCAAGTGGTCAAACCTTAGTAGTTTATTATTTGTCTATTTTTTGGTGCGTGGAAAATGAGGAAATTGGGCGAAACAAGAAAAATAATATTTAACACCTGCGATCTTGTATCGGTGTTATGTACACGTTTCGCCCATCAAAAAATCACTTCCGCCATGTTAAGCTCGAACGTTAATGAATTCAAATCCTACCCGCTCTTGACCCGGAGATAAAATTAAGGGCCGTAAATCACAATCGCAACTCGTTACAACGGCTGATTACGGAGTCGTATATAATACATTTATGGGCTGCTCATCTTCAGTGGATGGGAAAAACAAAAATCATTAACTATATTAAGCGAATGAAAAAAAAAACTGATTGGTCGTAAATTATGTCAATTATGTGATTTAATGGTACTAATTGAACGTTTTAACTTATTTTTAACGGAGTAATTTTCACTTTAATTTTCTCAACTTTTAATAGTTTCAACTCAGCGACCAATTGCTGATGCCTTTGGGGCCACTTTGTTTGAGAAAAAAAATATAAAGAAGTGTTTAAAATATTTTCTGTCTTTGAAATACTTCAGAAGCTAGAAAATTGGCTCATTAACATTGAAAGAGAGACAACCGCAAAATAACTCGTAAATATATTTTTTTCAAACGTGGGAGAAGGGAGAAATAAAGTGGAGGGAGTGGGGGGGTAAGAATTATATATTAAGAAAATAAAAAAAAAAAATTTGAAAAATTTAAAATATTTTAAAGTACATATTTTTTAAAGAAAAAAAAATTGCCTGAAATTTATTTTTTAAATATTTAAAAAAAAAAAAAAATTAAAAATGATGCAAACTACATGTGTGACGCGACTGAGAATTGAACTGCTTAACCCCGCGTAAAAACGAGATGGGAAGATATTTGGACCTCCTACGTTAGTTCGAAAAGGACAAGTGCTAATCATGGACAAAGACGTTAATTGCTAATTAAGGCCACGTTTGTAAATTACCACCGTATACGAAATGTAACGTGATTTGCCATTCTGTATGGCTCTTGAAGTTTTAAGTGTATTCTCGTGTTCATCTACAGGCAAAACGTGCATAAATTAAAGACGAGAAAGAATATTAATTGCATCCGTGGGATCAAAATAGCCTAAAAAACAAATCCACAAAAATTCTGCAAAGGTCAATTTTTTATTTTAAATAATTATATTATAGGATTAAATCTACTAAGAAAAAATATTAGATTAAAGAGGGAAAAAATTGTTTACCAAGCACCAGAACTATTAATAAATCAGTCAAATAATTAAAAGGTTAGGATGTGAAAAAAGAAAGGTTCCAATTGCTGTACACACGCGAAAAATATATTTTTTATAACGTGTTAGTTTTTCTTCTATTTCACACATTCGAAATTATTAAAAATTTGAACAATTAAAGAAGAAAAATGGAAAAGAGCAATCGCGATATTGTTCAGTTAAAAAAAAATTGTTTTCCAACAAAATTTAACGTTTCAGCTTTTAACGATTTTAGAAATACTTAGCTGAGTAAGCGTGAAAAAATTGTAAAGACTAGAATTTAATGCCGAAAATCAATAGTAAATGAATAGCTTATGGCATAGTTTTTGCTGTGTTTGATCTGCAATAATAATATTAGGTCATAAAGTGATGTTTTGAGCAGAAATGTATCGAATGTTTTCAGCTGTAAGTTACAATTTTTTTATATTTAAATACTAGTGACAAGTAGTAAAATTTGGTCTCTTTTTAGCTAGTAAATAAAATGCGGTTTTGTTACTGAATTTATTAGACATTTTATTGCATTTTATAAATGTGCGGTGAATTCTAGGCGCAGTCCAATTTTTATAGTTAAATGAGGCATTTTAAATATTTTAAATTCCACATAAGACTTCACGACATCCTCAAAATCTGACAAAATAGCGGGTAATTACCACTAAAGAGATGTTTACATCAACGAATTCTTTGAGCAAACCTTTCTTTTATTTTTTTAATAATGAACTTGAATGTCGGAGGTCAAATTCGTTCTTAGAGGCCACGAACGAAAAACTGGTTAATTATGTGCCAAAGTGAGGTCCTTAGCCTTCATTTTGTCCCCACTTATGTATTTTTTCTTCCAAAAACCTCCTCCCCGTTATCTTCCAATTCCAAAAGTCAACAGGAAATTTGCAGTTTGCGGTGCCAAAACGGTTTTTCCACTCAATTATTTGCTTGACTGCCAAAGGTCCTCAACCCTTCGGACTCACTTAATTAAGAGACAAACTTTAAACGATACTGAGAGGCCATCTCAAGAACAAATTTGTAAAAAATAAATAAACAAAAAATCGATCTGAATTCACTCATTTCTCAAATACGGAGAACAAAAAACAGCAAATATTTTTCAACCGAATTTTCAAACTGCAATTTAATAAATCAAAATGCAAATTCAAGTTTTTCTCGGTTCAATTAATATCATTTATCGAACGCACTTTACGTCTCTTGACAGCTCTTTTTTACCAAATCATTAGCATGCGCCCAAAATTGTGGCATCATCGTGCCAATTAATTAAATCCGAGTCGAGTGAAAAATAAACCAACTGAAAAAAGTTGGCCACACCCTACCAAATGGGTCAAACCCTTTGAAGCTCTCCGATATGTGAACCGAGTAGGAAGAAATATTAAACTAAGCATCGCGATTGATCATATTTAGAAAAAAAAAAACGTAAAACAAACTCGTTTTAACAAGTTGAAACCGATTCATCTTCTTAAGTTCCTTTACACACCTTCGAATCTCGGTTTTCCCATCGCGATTCAATTAATACATCATATTTAATCCTTAAACTTTTTTTAAAAAAAATATTTTTAAAATAAATCTTTTGATGTCTTATGTTATACTATGGTACTTTATAATTTAACTTGTTGTCCTGTTGTTTTCAGAATTCCTTTTAGTTCTAAATTTAAATGATAATAAAAAAAATTCTAATGTCAAACATAGAATGAATGTAATGGCGCGTGTCAACGACTAAAAAATACGAACAATCCCCCCGACTTCCAAATGATAAATGGCCTCTGAATAACATAGCAACAGTTTCCTTCAATGTTTTAAAATTATTTACTGTGATAAATAGCATTTGAATTTGTCTCACATCTCAACATTTCTTTTTTAAATTACTTTTTTAATCAAATTCATAATAAAGAAATTTGGCTCAAAATTTGTATATTAAAATTATTTTAAGATCAACATGAATAAGACTTATTAGTCATTTATCAGAAAAGATGCTGCCAAGTTTCAGCCGTAAATCATAACTCGTGTAATCTTAATGATGAGAATATGCAAGTTTAACCACGTAAAACTTGGCGCTATACGCCGCAGTACATTACACCGTGCATTACTCTCATACAAGCAATTAATTAATGATTAACAACACACAGTTCATTATTATCTAACAAGGTATATCAAATCATTATTGATACAAATATTAATGCACGTCTAAACATACTTTGTTAAATTTAAAATATATAGAATGTCAGAATCATCTTGCTCAACTCTGCATCCTATACATGTACGCTGGACAAAACTTACAACCTTATGACCATTATTTTTCATACATTTTACCCTTATTCTTGCACCTAGTTTGTTGCATACCTTTTATGAATGAAGGCACACATTACATGAGGGTCATCCCGTTCTTTTACCCTTAGCATCCTTCAGTCTTTTTAGTTTAAACCTTGACCTTAGACATAATCGTTGAGAAAAGATATCATTTAAATGTGATTCAGCAGAAAAAAATGGATTTAAAGGTTAAAGAAGATCTAAAGGGGGTTAAAGGTTAGAAGAGGGGGACCTTTAATATCGAGGTCGAGAGATGGTTTACCCATGATTTTTACCTCGAGGGATAAATAATGAAAATTCTTTACACAATATTTTTAATGAGTGTCTATAGCTTTTTAATTAGAAAACATATTTCCTTCCGATATGGTATGTGATGAAAAAGTTTTAAAGGAATTTTTAAATAAACTAAAAGGTTAAAAAAAAATCACCTCGTTGTCAAAAGATTATTCTGATTGGTTCAAAAGTTAATATCTTTTTGCTGAAAACTCTTGCTTCATTTCTAGGTGTATTATCAAGCGGTGCGAAACATTAGTGAAGGAGAAGAGTTGTTACTTAGGGACAGATCGACTTTGTACGCTGAACCGAGTGATCAAGTCCGTTTAAGTGAATCAGATGACAATAAACCAAATGGTAAGTTTGGATTTTAATATTTAATTTTTAAGTGAACTTTATTTGCGGTAAATCTGAGTGCTTGTGAAAATCTAATTTTTTTTAAATACAATTAAAATATGTTTATCACTTCCGGTTCCGGTTACATGACGGGAATCGAGTTGACTTGCACAGGTGTTAATAATCACTCAGAAGATACGGCTGTGTGTTGTGTTGAACTGATTATGAAAAGATAAGAATCGATTATAATATTAATCGATATTTTTGCCGCGCCTCTGACAAAGACACAATTTCACAGAATTTTAAAAAAACAAGCAAAACTTACAATAACTGATACAAAATGCTAAAAATGTTAGCCGCGAGCTCATAAATTCCTGGGTCCCGTGCAAACTGATTTTCCACTTCGTCCACACGTTCGCCCTAAAGAATTCCAGCGCCTCTAAGTGAGTTAATTAGACATTAAAAATTTGATTATTTTTTTTCTTTATATTTTTATATTTTTTTAATTTTATGCTCCTCCATTGCGGGTTTGCAGATTCTTCGTCACTTGGGTTTGGAAATGTTAGGTCGTTCCTAATTAAACCTTATAAAATTTTTTTTTAAAATCGCCCTTTCTATGGTTTGTTAATTAATAGCCCAAAGCTGGCACGAGTAGCAAAGTAAATTTGAGATAAAAATCAATCAGTCTAAATTCTTGAAATAACGATTTTTAAATTCGGAAAATGTTATAAACGACGACTTGATTCTGCTGTTCGTTAATCGTATAAATTGAAATGTTTATTTCGTATAACTAAAGACAATCTGACGATGACTAGTGAATTGCGGATCCCATCACTTCAAAGAACCGCAGCAGCCAACGTAAATGACGTATGAAAAGTTGTCCTCGATTGAGAATAAACACCCATCATATTTAGGCCCTTAAGCTAAATGAGTTAATAAGTGGCTATTACGCATTAAAAGAATACTAAGAACAACTAACTATAACATTAAGTAATTCAATTATTTTAATACGACTTAAAATTAATTGTTTTTTAAATATGTTTTTAAAAATCGATTTTTTAAAAGAATATGAAATTAATTACGGTTAGACTTTGATCCGAGTCACAAAGGAAAGGTGGAGTTTGTAATGGCTACTGATATTAAACGTTGATTTTTCAATGTTCAACCAAGGATACGTAGTTGACCCAACGGTCTTAAGGCTAATTACACAGTCTGGCCTCAACAGACAATGATTGCCGTTGACCATCCATTATTCATGGTCGCTCTCTCCCTTGACTTATGATACAAATATTTCGTGCTCGCCGATACAATGTGTTGTTTATTACCTAGATTATTTTTTCTTTTTTCTTTGTATAAACATACCTTTCAGATGTTCGTGTGTAGCTTTTACTAGACCTTTGTCAATCATTTCCTGATTATTTCAGTTAATTTACAATTCATGTCACTCATAGCGAAGAAAAACAAGAAAAAAAAATCTAATTTTATTCATAATTAAATTTAAATTTTTCTCTTATATATATGTAAATCGACTTAATTATTTTTTTTTTTAAATAATCCAAATATTAAATGGTGTCAAGTTGTAGCCAATTGGTGCACCAGTTAAAAATCAATTTAAAAAAAAAACCCTCTTTATAGTAAAAAAATCGTAAACTAGCAGCTGGTCTGCACCGAAACTCGCCACGCCTTTGCTGCTGCTATGGAAGGAAAGAGAAGTTGCAAATGGTCATAACTGACTGATAGGAGGGGACAAAAGCAATAATAAAAAAAAGTCAGAGATCACGCAGATGTAAACTGGTCATTGTTTCGTTGCGGCATTTAATTTCCGGTGTGTCCGGCGTCTTCCTATTGCCATGCATCGTGACGACGAGCGAACAAAACTAACTATGGTTACAAAGGTGTAACCGAATATATCATGGGAAACAGGTGCCCGTGAGGAAAAGAAAAATGGGTTGGAGGGATAATAAAAGAAAATATAAAAATTAAGCCTCGTTTCCGTTTTCAGGTGACATAACTCGGGAATTTAGTTCGTTTATTTAAGCGGTCGGTCAACTCACAGTTCGAGTTCTCTAATCCATTGTCATCTTTTTAGACACAATGACACTGAAAGTCTAGTCCACTTAGTTCATGCAATAACAAGGTCAAGACCTCTCCCTCTCTTTCTCCTTCTCAAATCTCGATTTAATGAACTGAGATCAAAGACCTTTGCACAGTTTCGTCATTCCCGTTTCTAAAGTTTTTCAATTTAAATTTAATTAATTTCCGTCATTATTATGGGCCTACTTTTTATCGGGTTTTTTAGAAAAAGTTTGATACTTGTGAAAGTTATTGATATAATTATCTCGAAAAATATTTTTTTCTGTGAATCGATTTCCATCACTTAATTGACAACAAAGTGTTTATTTTTCGCTGCTTGAAATCACCCATCATCGCTTTTGTCTCCTCCCTCTTGATTTAATGGCACACTAGAGAGAAGATTCCCCCCATTTGCTGTGCCAACAGATTCATCGTTATTCTGTCGTTAAACAGCCAATCAATCAACAGGTATTAGATGGTATTATACGCAGGGGATCCATTTAATAAACTGATTATATCAATATACCAATATTATAAAAAAAAATTATTTTTATATTTTTATATTTTTTTTTATTGTAAAATAAAAATATGGATTTTGCGTGGATATAAAATTTAAATCTTGTTTGACCGTTAAGTGTTAAGGGACCCCGGAAGTGTACACAAGGCGCGACAAATTACTGCCAAGCTGTAGTTTTGACTACCCAATCCTCCCATGCGTGAAATCCAAATGGGAATTAAGGAACCCCCGCTATTGTCACCTGAAGCTCTCGTGCTCAAATCTGTGCTCGTGATGCATCACTGCGGACAGGTGCATCATCTTCACCTGCCGGATGAGGGAAACTTTTCTCCATCATCGCCCTCTCGTGACCATTAGAAACAGTGCAGCTGCTTCCATATAGTCCCTTTGCACTCATACCATACCACTCAGGTGTAATCTCGTCATTAAATGATTGGCTCATTAATAAAATACTCACATTGTTTTTTTTGTAGTTTCGCGATAGTCAAAACATTGGATGACTTTTTTTTACTTTTAAATGAATTAAAAAACTAAAAAATAATTGGCGGAAAAATTAGGCCTTTAATTTTTTTTTATATTAAAAAAAAATTAGAAGATTTTGATTTTATTTTTATAGATATTTTTAAATTAATATGGAAATTGGTAATTAGTTTGACTGAGTAAACGTTTTTAAGTTTACTTAGTGTAATAAAATGATAATGATCGCAGTTTACTCGATACTTGACACTATAAAAGACATTAATTTTTGTGGATTTTTCGTTCCAATTTCTTGCGATCTCAGTCTAAGATAAGTTGGTACTGATGACAACACGCAACTCACTAGGCAAACAAAAAAAACTTCAAGGCTGAAGGAAATAAAATTTAAAAAAAATGCGGATAAAAATATATATATAATAAATCTCATATTTCATTAACTATATGTTGTTGTAGTTTCAAAACAAAATTAAAAAATGAGAAACTAAATAAATAAACTATTGAATAGACAAAATAAAACGATAACACGCAATGCGATATTATCAAACAAAAGATGAAAAAAAAATCGAACTTCAATTTCAACATTTTTTAATAATAATCGATTGATCAACAAATCTTTTTAAAGTAGTAAAGACCAAAAAAAAATGGTTCGGTCACTTTGATTGTTGATTACAGGATAAAAATCAGCAGAACCCATTCATCCATCTCATCAAAATTCACTCCCACCTTTTCCTTTTGCCCCTGATCCATGCCCATCACATAGCGGAGAACCTCTTTAATTATCGGCTGTATCAACCCAAAACGTATCAAGTTTTAAAAATTTTTTAAGAGAAAATTGCGAAGGGAAGATGCGAGGTCAAGCATACGCAAGGTCAGAGTCATGACTAAAGCTAAAAAGGTATTAACGAATGATGATGTTGGTTCTCATCATAGTCATGCGTATGCCTCGTTTGATGTCATAAATTAAAGACTCTTCACTTATTTCCAACATTCCCGTAAACCGGAAATTACTCTGAGGACTATAAATAATAATTTCCTATCAAGTTTTGTAAGGTCTCTTTTTCACTTAGCGAGCAGCAGTCAAAATTACGTTGGAGATACAATATTTCACGCGGCAATTAAATCTAAGGGGGTCACGAGACTGGGTGTTATGGTGGTGGGTGGGATGAAAAATAGAGTTTTGCTACAAATACCTATGATTAAAAAAAAAAATTTACTAAAATAAAAATTTAAAAAATTAGTTTCTAAATAATTACCGACCACAAACTGACAATGAAAGAAAGAACATTTCAAATAACCACACCTGTTCAACTCAATCCAAGCATTTGACAGCTAAACTTGGCCACAGGTAACTACATCAATTTCAGCCCATTTAACACACCTCAGATATTTTCTTCCTCTTTCTTATCCCCCTCTTTTAAAAGGTAAGTTATAGTTATTTACTGTTTCTAAACCTGTCTTCAGAGATAAAAGATTACTTCCACAATTATTGTGATTACACCCAGTTAACTAGAATTTAAGCCTAAAGTAGTTGAAATCAAATTTTGTAAGAATTTATATAAAAATAAGATTACATCATTAAAAATTAATCATTACAGTATTGATAACCGATAGTAATAATTATTATTATTTTATTATGGAAATTATTGTTAGAAAAAAAAAATCTCGATTTGAGTTCCACAATAATTATTCATCTCATTACACATTTTACAACCAAATGACCAATTCTTACGCGTGTATACCGAGGGTGTGTAGTGGGTGTCGCGAACTAGTGCGCGTCGCTTCGGCATATAGTTGCTATAACGACCAACTCGCAAACAGAAACGGCGATTGAAGACCAGCGTGAATATTTCATGGGCCTCACGACGCCCGTCACACACTGTTTCATCTCCCTCCCACCCTCGGTTATTACCTCGGCTCAAAACGACGGGAGCCGAACCGAGTAAAGTGGCGGGACTTGGTATTTTGAGTATAGGGAACTTTGCCAACATTTTTCTATTAGATCAGGACGGTTTATCTGACAGGTATAAAAACATTCTTTTACCGCCCCCTCATCACTAACAGACCCCTCAAAGACACACTCACCCGAGGGGGTACATAACGCATCAAAACCGGATATTTTTTTGAAAAAATATTTCGACCCAAATCTCATTTTACGAATCCCATAATGCACTTGTTAGGGTTTGTAATAATAATTAATCTTCGTTGGCCATTTGCTTTATAAATACGATTTTTCTTGCTGATTTCAGGTGGCGCGGAGCAGTCGTTAAATCGAGTCGCATTGGGCAGTAGCGTATCGCCCGCTTTTCAACTCGATTCGTCCGATCCACTGTTGCATCAGTTCGATATAGGACCGCAATCGGAACTTAGCGACAACTTTGCCTTCAGTCAGGATTCGAGCTCCCCGGATCCTCATCGAGGAGACGCTACAGGTGCCTCGTCCATATTGGGTTCTCCTTCCAATCGTGCTGGAATCTACAAGTGCGTCGCCTGCGAGCAAAGTTTTGCGGACGTTTTGAGGTGAGAAATCAATAATAATTAGATTTCGTTAAATTATAATTTAATTAGATTGGGTAAAAAAAATTACAAAATAAAATCACGAATCAGACAAAAATACAAACTTAAAAATTGTCGAAAAAAATAATTTCCATTAAAAGTTAAAAATTTTATTACATTATTTTATTGACAAAATATATTCAAAATATTATATGAAATTAACAATTTTCTCAATAGTAAAATAAGTAAAAAAAATTATTAAAACAATCGTTAAATAAGTTGACAGATGAATAATTTGATGATTTTATTTAAAAAGTAAAAAACAAATAAAAAAGAAAAAGAAAAAAATATACAAATTCAAGTGTAAATCGTGTATCATCAACCACAGAACTAGAAATTCCAAATTACAAATAACGATGCTAAAATAATTTTTTTTCTTCTCTGAATTTTAAATTATTTCGTGTTTCAACTTCTGTGCATTTCAAAGAAAAAAGTAAAAAAAAAAAAAAATTCTATAAACGTGCCATCATTTTTCAACTAAATTATTTCCTTAAATACCTCTCACCTTTATAAAAACTTGAATCTCAAATCCAAAAAACACTTTACAAAAATTCAAGTATGTTTATTTTAAAGATTATACGTGATGAACGAGACTTTTCCCAATCGTTCACTGACACATTACTTTTTTAAAAGACGAGGGAAAAAGTTGGGGACATCAATAAAAAGACCAATAATTAAAAAAAAAAGTTTCCATCAGCTACCTGCATTCAACATTTTTTTTTTCTTGTACAAATAAGTCCCAAAAAATTCTTTTTTCCGCCTAAGGTGAACCAACCTCATTTTTTTTTTCATCGCCCCTTAGATTCACTTCACCTGCCCTTAACACTACTTGTTAAATGTTGAGTTGAAAAATATTTTCGGTTGTGGCCACCTGTGGTTTCGTGTTTTGACATTTTTAGCACGCATTAAACGACGAGGTGAACATTTAAAAATTATTATTTTATTCCAACTTTGTGTACAATTTTCTCAGTGTAATTAGTTGGGATCGTCGTCCAGACAACCTCCGAGAATAACTAATAAAAAATGCATAGAAAATCGCGTTGATTGGGAGATTCTCTATTCACGCATGGAAAATTTTCTAGTCGAGTGCAGAGGTCGCTCTTCTTACATCACATTCGTATTGATATGTTTTCTGGTTACTATAGAAACTGTAAAAAATGGTGGAAGTGAATAAACTGTTTTCTGGACACAGGTGTTACTTCGCATAATCGAGGGGGAAAAGGGAGTTGAATCACAATATATGACAGAGTTAATTTGCCAGTTGCTTTTGTTTGGCATTACGAGTAATTTATTAAGAGGAAAATATGGATTAGGAATATACACAATCGAGATCGTTACTCGACTCGAATTTAACTATACTAATTTATAGTTAGAAAATTGAAAAAAATGTATTTTCAATTTAAGATTAAGTTTTCGTATACATGAAACCTATTCATAAAGGTTAGTGACTTCTTTGCAATGGCCGCTCACTGACCCTTAAATTGAAATCCCGAAACATTTCTGTATGAAGACATTTTTTTAACAAATAATTGACTTTTCAAGTACATGTTTATAACATTTTTTCTTTATAAAATTTTGCTCATTCATTTTATATGAATGGGATGTAACAAAGGTGAAATTGCTGATATACAATAAAAATAACAGTTCAATATATCGTATCAGAGAAAACTTAACTACTCAACAAAGTTGACTGAGTCTGGATTATCTATTCGGGATTTAGACGTATATCACTTACGAAGGCGCAATTCAAATAAATTTCATTGATATTTATAAATGAGTTTGAAAAACAAGAACGTCGCGTGATTAATATATCTTGATAAATAAATGAAATTATCTACAGAAAGAAAAGAGTAATAAGCGAAAAATTTATTGTGCGATTAGATGGTGGGACGAGGAAGTGGTTATAAAATAAAATAATATATATACGCAAATTTATAATACCGAATTATTGTAATAGCGATGTTTCGGATTTAAATTTTAATGCGTATAATTTACGATGACTTTTTTTTAGCTTTCATATAATAAATAAAAAAAAAATCTTTGGTTGGTTGAATTTTTTGAGGTTTAAGAATGTCTTCAATTGAAATAATCACGTTATACTAAAAACCCAAAGGCCATAAGTTCAAAAACACAAAAAGATTCGAACTGACGAAACGATGTAAAAACCAAATCATTTCGTTTTCCACTTAAAAAAAATAACGAGAAAACTAACTTTAACTTGTTATTCTAAACCATTATTTAATAGTTTAAGAACCAATGTCAAGATCGATCTCTCACTGCTTACCTTGTACCGAAATGGAATAAAAAAAAATCAAAGAACAGACAAAAGCACCTCAGAATCCTTCCTGGTACATGCGACGAGTATAGAAAAAAAACGAACGTAGTAAAAACCAGTTTTACCCAGGTGCATAAAAAACGTTTAATGAGAAGGAGGAGACTCCCAGTCTCAAGGATAACACTCGGCTAATAATTTGTGCCTTGGATGGACACTGGCCACTGTCTTCCCGTGGGCTTCAATTCAGTTCAAAAAACACTTTTTCACATCAATGGTTGTTAACCCTTAATTAAAATTATCTTTCCATTTAAAATCGACCATTTAAAAATTCATTAAGAAAAATAATAAAAGTAAACAAAACTCAGGTTTATCCGCTTATAATAAATCGGTGCTCGAGTTAATTTGCTCGTGACCACTGTAAGAAATCAGTGATTCACGTCTCAAGGTGTCGCCTCACGGCATTTTGCTCCACAGCCCCTGGGGAGAGCCGGAAGAAATGAGGGTGGAGTTGGGTGGCGTAACCGGCAAAAAGAACGAGAGAGACACAGTAGAGTGGCCGTCAAACTCGCGGACCATTTTGCCACGCAACTCGAAAGGAGCCGACACGTGCGTTTCACCTGTTGCATTACTTGATCGGCTGAAACGACTTAGCGCTCTCTTAAAAGGATATCTTTAATTGACTGTGCTGTCGTTTTATTATACGCTTGGATTTACACATTTGGATTTATTAAGTCTTAAATTAAGGCTTAGCGTATCTAGTGCCAGGTAAAAAAAAATATTTATTTTTATTTTTTATAGTTTTCTTACGTTATAAAAATAACAGTTGGACGATGATGATCAATATGTTTAAATTTATTTAAAATTTTAAGTTTAAATACTTTATCTTTGGACCGTGAGGGAAGTAGGAGCGTTTAAGAGGTGCGAGATGGTAAGACGTAATTCCAATTGAAATTTGATTGGCCACATGTGAGATGAAAGAAATAGGCTTGAAAACAAATTTGATGTAAAGAAAATATAAATTGCAACGAAACGAATTACAATTCAAAAAATTTATAATCGAAATTTGCAGTATTTTGAAGCAAACGCATCGGTGTAGTTAGGAAAACTGAACAAAGAAATTACACATAAATACTTAAATTGAATTGCGTGTATTTGTTTCGCTATATGAAAGTTGCCTTTCACTTCCGGCCCACTTAGCTGTCAATCACTAGCCTTCAGCCACTGTCACCAAGCGCACTAGCCAATCACGCACGAGCACTAGCCGAAGGTGAAACGAAATAAAATTTAAAAAAATTGACACAGTTTCGAACCGTCTGCAACGCAACGCTACCTACCATTAAATCCACAAACTAAAATAAAACACCCACAACAACACTTTCACGGTTAAAAATCCTTCTGTTCATACTTTCAAAAAGCAACTCGAAATTAATCCTAATTCACCATCGAAATCAATTCCCCGTAACCTTGCTAAAAAATGTAGCAATAAACTCTCGATTGGCCGTTGATCTATATTTAATCTCTTCATATCCAATACATGCCAACAACAGCCCGAAGCGAATATGGAAAAAAGAAAAATTGAGAGGAGGGTAAGGGGGAGGGTGGTGTGTGTGACGGCTTCCTGGGCGGCAGGTGGGGTCAAGTATCAGCTAATCATGGACTCGGAGGTGGGGCAGTCGAGTGTATCGCAACACCAGACATTGCATATGGCAAAAGAGAACAAGAAATAGAAAAAAAAAGAAATTCAGGTCCCCTGAGAAGCCCTGCCCCGGCCTCAGGTGAGATCTAGTCCAACGCGGTGAAGGCAAAAGCCACACAATTGCAGGTGAGGTGGCACGGGCAACAAGGTGTGCAACGAGGAGAAACTCGTATACACCAGACCCAGTTGTAGTAGTGAAGTATAGAGCACATGTTAGGATACGCTATGTTACTCGTAATCCGTGAGAATTGCCGATTCGTAGGGAATGTATTCTACATGCGGAGGATTTCGTCGATTCGTAAGTCAATTTAAAAATATTTTTTTAAATTATAATTTTTTAGTATTTTTTCCTCATTGACCAATGTGCAGCGACTAGTTATTTTTTTTTTATTTACTTATTTTTTAATATCACACAATATTTATTAAAATTATTTATATAATTTTCTGATTAATTAAGAGACTTAATGGAATAGTAATTGGTATAAGACGAATGATTATCACTTCATTTCGCTGACTTGAGCGCACGATTCAATACAAAATGTGGTGATCATTTACTTCTAAACGGGTCAGTGATTATATGATGGCACGTTCCACGCGATTGCATTTGACTCGAGTGTGTGTGTACTTACACCCATAAGATACCAGTCGGTTTTAACAGGTCCAATTTGCCATAAATTCCTCAAATCCCCCCAACTGGAAATCGTATTTCACGGATCTTTTATTAAGTAGGCGCCCCTTTCGCCTTGTTTGGCGCCACCAGTAAAGTTCGCAATTTGAAAAAAAATAAAATAAAAAAAAGCTCTTAGCACGTAATACAGGACCTCACAAAAGACCACTTCACCTGTCCCGTAATAGGAACTTCACTCGAATCCCTCGGTGCAGGTGTACGCCTCGGGACATCGAAATCACAGACGGCTTCCTCCTTAACGCCACTTGCCCCTTTCCCTTCCTTTCTCTCTCTCATTGCTATTTTTTTAATGAATGCCGAAAACGAAGCAGGTGAGGTGGGTTTCGAGAATCAGCAGGTGAGAGGAAATCGTGCGGTGGCACGAGCGCCCTTGGGCACCAAATAGACGTACAATTTTTCATTCAAAAGTTAGAAACTGATAACGGGGCATTGTCTAGTTAAATTCTTAATAGGTGTTGAATGTTTTTGTATACGAATATTTTTTGGTTGAGGAAGTGCACATTTATTAAAGAGTTGAACTTTTTCGGGTTAACCCTGCAGCTAAGGCGGAGTTGGACGTCAGTTATTTTTCATTCATTAAATGATTTTCCCCCACGCTTTATTTTAAGATTTAAGTATAAAAAAAGAGAAAATATATAATCGAAAGAATTAAGCCAAGGGCTATGGGTCAAATACTCAAATCTGTAAATAAAGGTACAAACTGATTATGATCTTTTGTCTTTTTTTTAATTTCCTAATAAGGGTTTTTAGTAATTTGTTAAAGAAATGTTTTTGGTTATATTTTTAGATTGGATGAGCATATGCTCATAGACCACTACGGTCAAGAAAATCCCATAGTTGGTGAATATAAGTGCGACCAGTGTCCGAAAGTCTTCAGTTGGAAATCGAACCTCATTCGTCACCAGGCGGCCCACGAAGAAGGCCGTCGTTACGTATGCGAAAACTGCCACAAAGTATTCACCGATCCGAGCAATTTGCAACGTCACATCCGGTCGCAGCACATAGGTGCCCGTTCGCACGCGTGTCCCGAGTGCGGCAAAACCTTCGCCACAAGCAGTGGCCTCAAACAACATACGCACATTCACAGTAGCGTCAAACCGTTCCAGTGCGAAGTGTGTCTGAAGGCGTACACGCAGTTCTCAAATCTGTGCAGACACAAACGAATGCACGCCAACTGCCGCATGCAAATTAAGTGTCACAAGTGTGGTCAAGCCTTTTCAACCGTCACTTCGCTCAGCAAACACAAACGATTCTGTGAAGGCACCGGACTGGCCACACCGACCTCAAACACTAACCACTTGCAACTCTTCGGTGCATCGACCACCGCCACTCATGATAATCTCAACAATAACAACAACAACAGTGCTAGTAAAGTCATGAGTGCCGGACCTCAACCGGGTAATAGCCCAGCAGCGGCCTTCATGTTTTATCCACGTCCCGGGTTTCCATTCTATCATCCGTCACTGGTCGCTTATCCGATGTTCGGCGGCGCCGGATTGACCCATCCGCCGTCTCTTCTGACTCCCAACCCCTTGAGTTCGGTCTTGAGTGGAAGCAAGAAACCAGATTCTCCGGATTCTTCGAGCATCAATGGAATGAATGCGCGGGGTGTTGGCGGTGTAGTTAATCCTAAAGACATTATTAAACCCCGAGGTTCCGAGGGTTCCGAGAGCGAAATTTCGGATGATGTGAGTTCGGCCGGTGCTAGCGACGATGTCGACATCTCAACGGCATCCGACCTAGATTCCGAAAGCGAAGCCGATGGGGGTCGCACCAGCAGCAAGACGAATGCGGCGCGCGCATTACTCAAAGCGTCTTCGGGACCCGAAGTTGGCTCATCACCGCCACCTCGAGAAAGTACGTCGCCCAAACAAGCGGCCACATATCCCGAACTGAAAGAAACCATGACCGCCAATGGTATTCTCAGGGCTCTCAGTGTCTCGTGTCCACAGTCGGAAATGCCGTTTGATCTATCGGTGGGTGGCGGTGGAGGCTCGGGCAAACTGCACCTGAGCCCTGCAGCAAAGCCGCCCTCGGATAACAAGGAGGAAGAGCAGCCACTTGATCTGAGAGTAGATCGCAAGAAGGGCGCCGAGCACCGTAAAACGCACATCTTCGGCATCGAAAGGATGCGCATCATGAACCACAAGGTCAAAGAACTCGCGAATATGAGCAACAACAACGAGCACCGGCAACTCCCATTGACTCCCATCGGTATCGGGGGCTCGAGCTCGATAGAGGTGCCCTTGAGCCCGACCAAATTCCAAATGGCCTATCCTCGTCCCATCCATCCGCTCCTGTTGGCCGCGGCCACCGAGCAGTACAAACCCAAGTATCCACCCGCTTTCCCATCATCGATGCCTTTCCCTCCCGCCCGCTTTCCACCGCTGGTGAATCCGATGCTGAACGGAGGCACGAGTGCTTTCGACTTGATTCGCTCGCAAATGGAGAAGATGGGAAAACCGTACCAAGACGTGCTAGCGCCGCACGCCGCCAAACTCAAGGAACGATACTCGTGCAAATTCTGCGGGAAAATATTTCCACGATCGGCCAACTTGACCCGTCACCTGCGCACGCACACGGGCGAACAGCCGTACAAGTGCAAGTACTGCGAGAGGTCGTTCAGCATCTCGAGCAACTTGCAGAGGCACGTGAGAAACATCCACAACAAGGAAAAACCATTCAAATGTCCACTGTGCGAGCGATGCTTCGGACAACAAACCAATTTGGACAGACACTTGAAAAAGCACGAGGCCGATGGGCCGACCATCTTAGACGATGACTCGCCCAAGAGCTCCGACCTCAACGAGAAAGACGATGCCTACTTCGACGAAATACGAAACTTCATCGGTAAAGTGACGGATACCGCGTGCACGCCTTCGCCGCCCTCGACCATCGGAGCGCCGACACCCGAGCGCAAACGCACGTCCACGCCGCTCATCAACGGCAGTTGTGACGAGGCGGCAGCGCCGAATGGTAAACGGATGCGACGACCGTCCACCGAAGAACCTCGAGGTGAACCACCCGAAACGAGTCCTCGGGAGTCGAGTCCCGTCAATTACGAGGTGATGATGCATTTTAAAAACAAAGGGGTAGACACGACTCCAGATGGCTCTAAAGAGCTAACTAAAACAATGGTCATATCAGTGTAGAAAAATATTTTAATTTTATTATTATTATTATTATATTATTAGTCCCTTTGAAAGCCAAGTTTCGGTCAACATTCCTCATATTTTTTCCTCCTTTATTTTTCAAATAATTTTTATTATTATTTTTAATTTTACACAATTCTTCACATATTTTAAAATAATTTTCCTCAGATCCAAGGCGAGGCTAGTCAACTTTTATTCTCTTTTTTTTTTAAGTACTTGCATTCAATGAATTTGACATCTTAATACCAGATGTGTACCAAGTTTAAAATTAACATTTACAATTTTTCTTTACCCGGTCTTTGAATTGGTATAGAAAAACAATAGAAAAATCAGGTCAAGGTTTTGCTCACATTTGGACTGATTTTTTTTTTCTAAATATTTAAATTAATTAAATACAACTTGCTTCCGTTATCTAATCGTAATTAATTACAATTATCAAGTTTCTAGTTTACAAAATAACAACTGGTTTTAATTGAGTGCAAGGAATCCAAAGTGTGCAATACGTATTAGTGAACTTAACCTTTTTCTCCCAATTCTTACATTTTTTTTCTTTAAATTTTAATTTACTCTTTAATTAGAGCAATATGTGATTTTTTTATTTAAAAAAAAAATGAAAAATTTTTTGTTTTTCCTCTCATTGAGACATGTACAAATTGTAATGTTATTTGCAACAACTGACCAAATTTTCCCCTTCAAAAAAAAAAATATAAAAATACAAAAAAAGAATCCCTCAGGATGTGTTGAAATAAAAAAAACTATCGAGATATACCTCCCATCAAAAAAATCCTTATAAATTTCTACCCTTTTTCCGCAACGAACTGTGTGACTTTCAAACAAATGACACTTTGAAACAAAGTCGTGTGCGTAGTTTTCCATTGTGACGTATTTTTCTCCTATTTCGTCGCGTATGACGTCATTTTTCACGGGATTTGAGTAAGTTTTCTTTTCCTTATTTCGCATATTTTTTAAAAGTAATTATTGTTTAAGTTTTTTTTTCTCTCTCTTTCTCTCTATTAATTCAATTATTCGCATCTTGCGTGAAATTTTTTTTTCTTTTTTTACGCAAGAAGAATCTCACGAAAATTAAAAAAATTAGGTCTCGAAAACTTTAATTTAATTGATAAAAAAATGTGAATTAAGTTAATTATATAAAAAAGTGAAATATGTGCCATAAATAATTCAATAATGGCATAAATTATGCAAAAAAAATTTTTTTTAATATATTACTTCAATATTACAAAATAGCTTAATTAATTTAAAAATAACGAGAAAAAAAAACAATAAACTGTTTGTCTTGTGGGATAATATAATAATAATCGATCAAATGATTTTTAATTTTATTACTTAAATAATTTGTATTTCACTTTACTTTGCCATCTTTCACTTTTGATTTGTTTTTAAAATTTTTATTTTTCAACAGTCTGTCTTTTTAATAACTAAAATGCAAAATGATGTGTGAATTTCAACAATGTTCAAAAAAACCAAAATTTTTAACTATGTTCACATTTGTTCAGTGTGTGGAATTTTTGAAAACAGAAAATTCGTTTTGAGTTTTTGTATACCACTGTGCTATTTACGTGTGTCTTTTTATGGAAAAACACTTGAACAACATCAACAATGTTAGATATATTGTTCTAAAAATAAATTTTTGGTCTATACAAACAAATATAGAACAAATCTATGTACAGTTCTAATATATAGATCCTTTAGAAATTTTTTTTATGTTTAATTATTTTAAAAGAAAAATCTAATTGTAGAAAGTATTTGTTTTTTTTTTCTTTTCGTTTTATTTTCAATTATCATTAAAATTCCCCAGAGACAAACTTATAAACAGAGTAAAAAAAGAATAAAAAAGTAAAAAAAAAAAAAATGTCAAAATAATATGTAAAACTTTATATTCTTGCTTTAAATTTTAACTTTTTATAACTTAAAAAAATAATATTATTAAAATATGAAATGAAATTTATTTCAAACTCCATCAAATTGTTCTAAAAAAAAAAATTTCTTTTTTTTCTCCCAAACAAAAAATTTGTTGGTATTTGAAATTTATTAACTATTATTATTATTATAATTAATTATTATTATTATTAATTATTATTGTAGAAAAATTATTGTACATTCCAAATAAAAACCTCACTTCAATTTCCACAAAGGATTTTGAACTTTATTACAAAACTTGAAAAAGAATTGAACTTAATTACATTTTAATACATTCTAATTATACAAAAAGAAATTTGGATTAAATACAAGCATATCGAAAAAGATTTATTTTTAGTTAAAAAATAATTTTCTAGGATCCATAAAACCAAATTGTTCGTTATTTATTCACCACCCATAAATTACCACAGAAAATTGTCCATCTGATAGACATTTTTAGAGCATTTGTGATAAGGTGCAAATAATACGTTTTACCGCATAACACGGATGGCATAACAAATAGAACTAACGAGTGAAACTCCGCCTTAAAAATAGCAAAGGATAAAACAAGAAGAAGCAGAAATATTTTTTTGCCTTGAGGAAACACCCTTGGAGTCTCTTCTTCTTGCTAACCTCATTGCAACAAGGTGAAGCTGAGAAGAGACTCGCTTTGGGAGTGGCAACAAAGGGTTAAATGCAACAAGGTCATCTTCATCACACATTAACATCACCTGTTCCAACCTTGAAATTGTCGCTTGATCCCCTGCAGGTGTTTTGTATATTTTTTAAAACAAATTTTCCATTCAAAATCCTACCGAACTCAACTCTTTCTTCCCCACCGTATAAACATACAATAAATTTTGATAAAAAAAAAGAAAAAATTGTTTTGACCCCGGCCAAAGGCTATCAATTGAAATTGGTGGCTGCGTGATGCGCATGCGTGACTCACAATCAAATAGGTCAAAGATGAGTCTGGGGTGGAGAAGGGTAGACAAAGAGTTGAGTCCTTGGCATCTCTAAGAAGAGGATGAGTCCATTTGCATTGTAGAAAACGAATTTAGGAATGTGGCTACACCTGTCTCCACCCTTTTATCACTAGCGGAGGGCAGATTCGTGGCTCCTTCTAAGATTTAGCACTTTAAGGGTTAGCAAGGCCAAAACAGTTTGAATGGAGAAAAAAGATGTTAAATTAAAAAAAAATATATTTTAGAAAAAGGGTTAATGGAGTCTCAGTATATATACACACGAGAAAAATAGAAATAATTTAATTTAATTTAATATATTCCGCCTTATTGACCTTTGCAGTGTGATTTTCATATAAAATACTCGTTCATCTACGTATTTCCTCTTTGCCCTACTAACAGAAATGCTCTATAAAAAGAAATACCTTCTTCATGGACGGATGACAAACTGATAAAATTCAAGTCGACGACTCAAAACGGGTCATTCAAATGCGTCCCCGCCTTTGCTCGAGGATGTTAAAAGAAGACCAAAACGACCAAATGGCCAAAGGGCAAGAACCGCTCACCTGACCTCATTTAAAAATACACACACTCACCCATCATTCCGGTCATGATACACTAATAGAAATAATTAATCATACTCAAAACTCGTCTTTAAAAACGCAATCGCATTCCATTATTAAAATAGTTTTGCTGTTTATTGAAATGCATGGGGTCGCCTGTCAAAACACTGGCCTATGATAGTTATATTGACCGCACCAACTAGCTAGAAGACCGCAAAAGCAGTAAAATCATCAGTTTGACTAATTAATGCATGATAACATCTTAACATTGCAACGCTTTGTGAATTATAAGTTATTCAGTGAAAATATTTTTTTCCCTTTTCACACATGCGAATCGAGGCGTTGAGTAAAGCTCGAATCGGTTCATTTCTGTAATAATAAAATAAAACGAAAAATGTGAACTCGAGTAACTTTTAATAATTAGCAATTTCAAAGGTTTTTATTAGGTTAATATAACCAATATTTTATTAAACTCTAAATAACTAAATAAAAAAAATACCAGGCAATTAACAAGAATTCAATTTGAAAAACTTCCTCGTAAAATGTCAATAAAACCATTTTTCGCCATTAAAGTTATAATCATCCATACTTACTTGAATTTTACGAAAATAATTTTTTTTTTATTTTTAAATATAAAGCACTTTTTCTTGTCTATTTTTATTGCCATGTATCGGAAAGCTCAGAATTATAACCTCAACCTTGAAATTGGGTTCTGCCTGCTCTGAAAATAAGCCTTTGGCTTATAATTAGTACATTCATCTTTATTTTTGTTATCAAAAATCAAGAAAAATCGCTATCGAAAACCCTTCCCTGATTTCACGCTAGAATAATCAACGTTGTAAATGCAACTCACAAAGCACCGCTACGAGTCTCTCCTCCATAGCAAACAACGTATTATTACGTGGTCCTAGATGATAAATGAAGCGGATCAAGGGACACAAGACACACATGTCAATGTCCACTACTGTTTTTTTACAGGACTTTGACATCTTCAAACAACTGTCTCTGTCTAACCACGTGACCTCGATAGCCTACGACAATAATAAAAAAATAAAGGCTAAAGTAAATTGTATTTAAATTCTTTGAAACTGGGTTGGGTGATGATTCGAATGTATCGTTTTGAAGAAAGAAAATTGTAAATCTTAAGTACCCGAACTTTTTGCTGGAGGGTTGAGGAAGTTCATCTGATTGTGTAAAAATTTGCAATTATAATAAACTCGTTTTAAAAGGCTTTTTGATGAAGAAAACCAATTTAATTGAGAAAAAAGTGTGTAACCTCATTCAAAAATTTCGGACACGTTTTACAAATCCGTAAAAAATTTTTTGTTCGTTTCTAAAACAAAAAATGGAAGCAATTTAAGAAATAGTGTTGCTTCATTAAATTTTAGGATGAGACAATTTAACCCTCGCAGCGCTCATTTTTATGATACATTGATCAAATTGAGAGATAAGGATCGCCAAGGTTTAAAAGGATTTATGGAGTCAAGAAACAAGATTCTCAACTTTAAACTGAACCTCATTATCGTACAATTTGCATGAGTAGTACAAAACAAAAAAAATATAATAAAATAACAAAAAAAAAAAGTTCAAAATTTGATGGGAGAAAAACGCGCCATATTTTCGTGTCATTAGTAAAGCAGTAATAAGTTGTTACGAATCAAATTTGTTAATTGCAGAATAAATCTTATTTATTTTCTTAAACTAGTAGTCCTACTAATCATTATAATATTAAATAAAACTAATGAGATTAAAGGCAAACAATCTTTAGATGTGACAATCACATGAAAATATGAAATAAATATTTGTTTTTCAAATGAAATTCGTGAAACATTACCATTTACGAAGGCTAAATTCAATGGAAAAATTACTTGTATATTATATTACCTATTCAGATAACCATAACGTATAAATAGTTTCCAAATTCCAAATTTCAACAGACAAGTTTATTAACCTCGATTAAGATTCGTTTGTTGGATAATGAGTAACATATGTTGCACAAGTTACCGAGAACTGAAAATATCACTTTAATATTATCACTAATGTTAACCAGTTTTCGATGATTTTAGAGATTTCATTAGAAAAAAACTCAAATAATTATCGTTATTTAAAGTTTAACAATTAAATTACTTTCAAAATTGTATTATTCAAAAGCGTTTAATTTATTAATAGCAAAAGTTTTATTCAAAACACAAAGACAACAACAAGAAGAAAATACAGCGATATGTATTCAAGAGAGAGGATTTAATTCTCTCTTCACTCAACATGACAAGTTGATGATAGACTTGAGATTGTGGGAACGGATTCCAAATTCACTGCAAAATGCAAGGTCGCTTACTCGAAAACATAGAAAATGCACTTGCAATTGAAAAACGGAGAGGTCAATGGCCTTGTACGAAGCTGACCATAAAACTCGCACCTGACCATCACGGTCTGATAACTCAAGAAAAGAAAAACTGCACACGCCTCGTGACACGCTCAACAAACATGAAAACTGTCCATTGTCTTTAACTAATCTACTAATCTAATCCTTTTAACTCTTTGCTTCCCAAACATTATTCGCCTGCCTGCTTTAATCACTTCGTCTATACATTAAAAAAATCTTCATTCAATTTATTTCTCATCATTATTCAATTTTATTGCGAAAACAAACCATAATTATTTTCAACTATTTTTTTTTCTCCATTTTTTTATTTTCTAAAATCTTAAACTTCGTTTGGCAAATCATTTCATACCTAAGGTTAGAGACGAGGTGTATGGACTTTGGTGACTTCCGGTTCCTCCCTTACCTAAGGGCAGGGGCTGTTGCTCTCTCTTCCTATAATTCAAATGACAAAATGATTGTAAAGACAAGAAGTTGATTGAATGAGATTAAATGGAGCCGGGTTTAAATTTTTTTCTAACGAGGTGCATTGCGTACGTGAATTTAGTTATGGTAATAATTACGGATTTGGTTTTGATTTAAACGTAAGGGGAAAAGCACAAAACACTCATCTGACCTGAATATTTCAGTCGTCAATGTAAACAACATCACGTCGCAAATTGTGCGCACTGAAATGTAGGTAACCGAAAATTATAATAGACATTGATGTTAAGTCATTCGTATCTTACAAGTAGTGTGTTGTGTTGGAATTTATAAATAAAAATTTTATTAATAATAATTATACCAATAGTGTTCACTATGCAGCAATTCGGTTTCCACTTCAAATATGATTTAAATATTTTCTATGAGTCATGAAGGAACTGAAAAAATATTTATTAATAAATTATAATTTCATTTATGTTTTTTTTATTAAATGTAAGTTAGAAAAAGTGAAATGATGAATTTAAATATTTATCGCCATTTAATTTCGTTCAATTTAAGATTAGCGAACAAAGGTGAATAAAAGAGGCAGTGACAAATAAAAAGAATAAAAAAAATGAACAACAGAACAATCACCTTTACACATTTAACCAGAAGAAGGCAATGGGAAGCGAGAAGACACGGTTTCTCATTCCTTTTTAGACAAAAAAAAACTTATACGGATGAGAACAAAACTGAGGGAAGAAGAGGGCAAAATAATAACAAAAAAAAAGTTCATTAAAGTAACAAATTGTTGGCTTAGTAATGGCGATTTTCTTCAAAGAAGTAATTACTTTGCTTTACACGCTTAAAAATTCCAAAAAAAATTAATTAATAAACTTGACTACTATTTACACCATTTTTCTAATTTGTTATTTTTTCAGCTTCTTCAAAGTGAAAATTTAGTTTAAAGCAATTCTCATCACAATTTATCATTACCATCAATACCGAATTTTTTCCGCTGACACGTGAACATTTAAATAGAAAAGTCTAAAGTATAATAAATTAAATTTTTTAAGTGTTTTTATGTAACAAAAATTCTCGTATTAACAGAGAAAATTCTCATTGCGTGAGACCAGTTTTTAAAATTCGAGAAAACAAAAATTTAGTCTTCGTTTCCTTCATATTTTGTAAAGAAAAAAGCATCAAAAGCAAACCGCCAATTGACAATATTGTTGTCGATACACCAAATTCACTTATTTGTTCCTTGTTCGTGAACGAGTGGTCACGAAAGGGTTAATAAGGAAATGGCAAACAAGAATATAAACTTGATTGTATTCAAATCACCGCAGATAAAAACTTGATACGGCCTCAAAAGGGATCAGTTACCCATCTTCATATATTGCAATAAAACGCATCTAAAAAAAATCAAGGTTTTTACATTCGGCGAGTTCATTTCGTGACAATAACTTATCGCCTGAATCAAGTAAAAAAAAATTTGATTGAATTATCCATCTGCAAAAATTTCTTCCACTCACCAGGCTGTCATCTTAAACCAACTAATCAATTTAATTTTCACTTAATTTTTTACAAAAGTATTTCTGTATAAAAACTTGAAATTTTCCATCCATTAAATAGCATCCAATTATCTGTTTTAGCTTCTCCCTGAAAAATTTCCAATTTATTTCAACAAATAATCATCTTCACGCCATTTATTTATAATTTTGTAAATTACACTTCGTTTTTCAGTATTTTATTTCAATTTATTTTTTAAATTTTAATTAAATCGAGTCTGACAGCCAAAATCTACCGAAATCTTCAACATAATTACGAAGAAGAAAGTTAACAGTTACAATTTTCAATTTTTGAAAAAAAAACCTCACTAAATTTAAGTGTAAGAACAAGAGGTTTCTGTAAATTAATCTTAGAGACATTGTAAAAGCCAGTAATAAACAAGAATGCAGGTGTGCCAGGTGCATCACATTTAACTACCATCAGAAATGCCCAATTTACACCTGACATAACTCCAACTATAAATTAAGCCCCAAATAATAGAGAATAGCGAAGACAAAATAACCGTGGACACTTAAATTTTTTATTTTCTTTCACTACAACTTGTACACTAAATTACGGTTCAAAATGGTGGCTGACACCCGACTCTTGGATTAGGATTCCTGCGGGGCAATGGACATAACTTGAAGCCAATTACCCATACGCTGGACAGGTCTCATCACGGGTGATTTAATCGAGTGAAGACACTTGACTTTGTGATACAAAAAACTCGCTTCATTTCACGAACTGACAATGACAATAATTGCAGCCAGAGGGAAATGAAGAAAAAAGAAACTCAACTCTATAATGAAGCTATTTATTATCATTTTCACCACCAGGATTGCACACGTTTTTTAATAAATTGTTGCCCGCAGGAATCACAAACAATCATCAAACTCAGTTGAGAGTGGAAAAGGTTATGTGGGTTTAAAAATAATTAGAAATGCACTGACGTTAAGTAATCGCTTTCAAAAAAGCGTTTTTACAATTGCAATGATGTGGGAAATATTCCCACGCCTAAAGTCGTTATTAAACAGCAGTAAATACACAATTAAAAAAATAAATTACAAGCAAATATCCAATTCCTCATGTAACTTAATTTCTATAAAATTTTAATCTACTAAAATGAATGCCAAAAAGATTCTAAAGATGTAGTTTCAGTATACAATAATACTTGAATATATCTATTGCCAATTGCATTACCAATATAATCAGTCTCCTATTGGGTGCTATCAGGTGTTTGCAATTGGTTGAAAGAAAAACAGAACGGCAGTAAATTTTACACAACACATTCTCGAGTTTATTTTCGTGGTAAGACAAACGTCAACTCGTTGCTGACTCATACATGTTGCAAATCACAGTGCGGTTAAATTCAACGTATGAGAGAAGAAATCTTCCCATTCACACAAACATATTTTCTTGTTTTTTTTTGCTCAACAGGTGGGTCATCTTAGGGTGGGGTCAGTAGCCTTTCAATAGTGACTCGATACTATCACGCACAAGAAATCAAATAAGAATTTTAAAAAAAAATGTAATAATAAAAAGTAGAAACTCATCACATTCGAATACGCCTTCTTATACAAGACAGGCTCAACATATTTCGAGACGAGCTCGGTAATTGAAGACTGCAATCGTAAAGTACTTGAACTCCATGATAAAAAAAAAACAAAATAAGTTTATGTTTCCTCTTATCAGAGGATCCCATCGACACTCGGTGGATCTCTTCTTTTATTTGTTGCCGACAAAACTTGATGCAAAGCATTCATTTACAGTTTATAAAGAAAATACGAGTTTAAAATCACCTTTAATCCCAATTTAAAAAGCAGTAAAAGAGTCTCTAAAATATGAAAAAAAAAATTAAAAATTTACTAAAAACTTGTCACAGTTTCGTGATAACATCTCGTGAGTCTTGGTAATTTAAGACTTGAGCGTCAGTTATTATTATTATTATTCATCAGGAAGCAGTCAACATTAAAAAAAAAAATCAAAAGTAGTTGACATTTTCTCTTCTCAAACCTCATTAACCAAGAATTCTTTTTCATTAAATAGTTTTTTTGTAAAGAAAGTTGCCCTTTGAGCCTTCTTTAACCCTTTTAGAAAATACATTTTCCTTCCTACTTTTATAAATGACAGCAAACAAAGAATCCAAAGGCGCCATTAAACACAATAGAGAAAATCGTCTTCAATGAGAATTATAGGGCATTGCTAAAAAAAAGCAACTCACAAAAGATCAAAATTCTCGTTGATATAAAGGTATAAGGACACACCTCTAAAAATTACCTTAACATTTTGAACCTTAAAAACTGCTCGAGCAATTTATAATCCAGATGAGGACACTGATTACGTCCCGCAAAATTAACCTCAAACAAACCTTCGAATACCCGCTTAAGGATTTTCATAATGAAGGAGGAGTAAAAAGGGTTATCTAATAAAATCATCATCATCCCACCCACTCACAAAGTTGTACGCGTAGTGAATTACGATCTGATAAATAATTGCGTTATTCATGTCTCATCCTCGAAAAATTCATCGATGCATAAAAAATAGGGCTTGAAAAACAAAAGAAAATTTCATTTATGAAGAAAGTAAAAACTTGGATAACAATGTGAATCATCACAATACTTATTCAACACATCAGCGTTAAATTCAAAGAATTTTTAATGCCATAACTAATAATAGACAATCTCATTGCGCAATAATAAAAGGCCGATGTGACAGAATTTCCTGATGGTTTTAAAGAATCGGTAATTTAAGAGTTGAATACTTAATTTTTAGGGTCAGAGTACCGAACTAAAATTAAATTCCCACACGTGAAAACAATTGTCGAACGAAGTGTCTTTCGATATTAAATCGGGTGAGAAAACAATGAATATTTTTCCGTGTTATTACAGGTGACATCAATGACAGGTAAAAATCTCACGGCTATTAAAATAAGTAATCACATGACAGTAATCTCAGGAATTTAAAAAGTTAATAATTTTTTAATTGCTCTCAATGCAACGTGACTCGATTTGTAATGTCTTATTAACATTTCTTTGATATAAATTTAATTTTTTTTAAACAATTTATTTTAATAAAATTCATATGCAGATTCAGCAATGCAAACCGTGTTTATTCACCCACCTCATAATATCTGTGAACTGAGCCACAGGTGATCAAATTCATACAATACTTAAGTATTAGACAAGACAAAGAAATTTGGGGTCAAATGTGAATTGAGATTCATATTTATCATAAAGACATTTTTTTTTCTATAACCAAACAATTCACACCTTTCGCATGAATAAATCAAATATTTCTGAAATTGCTGAATAGTTTCAAAGAAGCAATAAAAAAAAAATTTAAAAGAAAGATGACACCAATAATAAAGGAAAGGGAAATGTTCATACCACATACGGAGTTGAACACAATGACGTTGCTGTCAAGTGGTTAAGTGCAGGTGAAATCACAGTTGGGTGAAGGTATATTCCCATCCCACGCGGCCAAACCTTTCCCTTTAACCCTTTGTTCCTTCGACTCTATTTCATTATGTTTTACGAGACAAGTAGACCGAAGGAATTACTTTTTCCAAGTCTTATTTAAAAAAGTCTTTCAGGTCACAAAAAAAAATTAAAAAATAGAAATTAAAAAAACAAATTAATTCATTAAGGCTAGGTGTTTGTGTAGAAGAAAATTTTAATTTTTTATTTTTAAAAATTCGATAAAAAAAGATAAATGAAGAATGCAGGGTATGGACCTGTTGCAACTCATTGGTATTCAGCGCAAAACAAAACAAACCAGAAGTTGACTCCAGCCTCAAGGTGATGAGCCGTGTCAATCAAACGTCCAACTAACCTCACCTGCAACCCCTCTCTACATCGGAGACGATCACGGACGGGTTGAAGTTGTACTCATTTCTTCCTAATTTTTAAATCCCATACCAAAAATAGAGTTGATTTTGAGAGAAGAGAACGTGACAAAAGTTGTAATCAGTTTAACATTAAAGCTTAGGGTAATTTCAATCTCAAGTTAAATATTAAAACAATGTGTAAAGATATTCATAATCATTGTTAAAAAAATTAAATTCTTTGGTTTCGGGGTTTGACCGAATTAATTAAAATAAATACAGACGTATCACAAGATTACAAGAAATATTTAGTTAATGATATCAAATTCGCAAAAAAAACTATAAAATAAAAAAAAATTTCTTAATTTAATGAGAGCATCGTAACGTAAAACATTAAATATCCTCTTTTTCATCAATTGTACAAATCGTAAACCTCAATGTTGAAAATTTCATTTTTTTTAAATGTGATGATATGTAAAAAAAAAATTTAAAACGGCCTAAATCGGTTTAAAGAACAGGAAATTCGTATTTTATTATTTTTTTCAGCTAAAAAAAATAAAAATAATAAAATAAAAATACAAAAACATTTCATAGTTGTACATTGTCTTTTGGATGATCACCCACACCTGACTATATGTACAACAAGGAGTGTTCGTTGTGTAGGTGTTCAGATTAGACGAAAACTTGCAATTTTCTCTCGTCCAATTCGACCTCAATGTTTGTTTCTTGAGACAATTGCAGAGAAAGAAAAAAAAACTCTTGTATTGAATACATTAAACCCACTATATCTAATCATATTACATTTACAAATAAAATAATAATAAAAAATTAGGTTGAACAAACTGAAAAATTCCATTATTTCCACAAATCAAAATAATCCTAAATCGTGACTTAACGCTTCATCGACACGTGGCCATATTAGTTAAACCTTGTCAGATTTATAAGAATAAAAACAAACAAACAACAACTAAGTCACACCTATAAAACGTCTTTAAAAATTCAGCTCGTGTACGCATTCGAGTGAATCCTTGAAACTCAAAGTGACATAATTAGAGGACGAACCTACTTTTTGTGAATAAAAATACATGAAAATTAGTACTTGAATCGATGATAAAATCGCTTCGGTGAAGTGGAGAACCTTGGAATTCACTGGCAGGTGGATAAGAGAAAAAATTTCATCTTAGGGTATATATAAATTTTATTTACAAAAAAAAAATTAAGTTTTACACGCTACTGCAATGTATAAAAAGAGCTTTAATTGCTTTCTTTCGTATCGAGAAGAAACTATGTCAAAATGTAAGTCTCTTTCAAAACTTTGCACCTGTCTTTATCACCTACATCTGCACCTGTCTCCATGTAATCTTATTACCTATACTTACCTTACCTGTATATTACATACTGGGCTGGAAATGAGATCCAATTTCAAAATATTATAAACAAACATTTTATTATATTTTTATACGAATGCAAAATAACTTAAGCTCATCACGATTTTTCCGTATTACATAATAATTTTAAAAAATATTTTTTTTTTTAAATTTTGCAGCGACCAGATAAAACAGGACATTTTGCTAATTTTTTTTTAAGGTTTTAAAAAATATATGAAAAGAAAATTATGTTTCTCACAAGAAGATTACCAAGCCCTAATCTAAAATGAGCCTCGCAAACGGAAGTAATGAGTTTACAAGAACAAGTTGGCAAAAAAATTAGCCTTATAGTGGTAATGGTTGGGCCCGAAAACATTTAAAATTTTTTTTTTATTCCGCTACACTTGAAGAAGATAACCTTGAAAAAGATTCCTCTTAATAGTGCACCTGGCTCATCATTTCCACCCTTTTCTTTCCCTTCCTTCAGCTGTATGGATAAAAAAAATCGAGACTATACCCGCATCTTTCACTAATTTACACCGCAATCTATCACTAAACGTATACAATAAAAAATACTTAACGGAAAATTATTTCCCAGAAATCTCGTCTTAAATCCTCACCTGTTCATAAAAGATTACATATTCATGTAAAAGAGGCTATTGACAATTTACACCTGTGACCATCTTTGGGTTTAAGAAAAAAAAACTTAATTAGCTAAGATCGAGGTCTTTAATGAGAAATTACATTTGTCAAATGTGTCAACACAATTTTTAAATTTAAAAAAAAAAAAAATTTAAATCCAAATAATATTTTTAGAAATATAATTACAAACTAAAATAACCAAAATTAATTAATTTGACAATTCAATCAAATAATAATCATTAAATCCCTTCGCTCCAGTTTGATGAAGATGAGTATTTAACACTTAAATTCGACTTTATATGGTAAGTGCTTAACTCATTAAAGGATTAATTCAGTTCTAATCCATACAGAAGGAATACAACAGACGTTCTCGCCGACCTTGATTCGTCTGCTACACCTGTCACAGGTGAAGAGACCCGTATGAGCCCGCATAATAACTTATTCCACGCACACTTATGCCAAATTTTAGAACCCTAAATCCGTTATTGATAACCTATAGGCGTCTTCACTTTCATAAGTTTCACCTGCCGTTTTCACCTGGGCGACACGTCATTCTTGATGAATGCGTTGCTGCCACCTTTGCCGCCCAATCTGTCAGGTTTGCAAGAATATACCTTTTCACAAGGCTACTTACAATCTTAAAACAACGAACGTCCCACGCAAATGTTCAAGTTTGTGATTTATTATCTTGTTCTCGATTACTCATGGATGTGTTTTCCATCTAACTCGCATTTCAACACACATTTCAGTGCGCATGTTCCAATATTTTTTTATATTTATCAATAGTTTTTGTAAAATTCTTTTACGATTGATTTTTTTCATACAAAAGTTATTTTTATCAAAGAATAATTGATATTTCACTCCTCATAAAATATCTTTTACGATCGTGAAAACCACATGAATTAACATTACGTAATGCTTTTTATCTCTCATCTTCTCACCCTTTCATGGTTTTCCCCCCCTTAAAAACTCATCGCTTAAATCTCGTCACACTTGGTTACAGGTAGCATTACGACCTTGAATATAATTCTACGACGCACCTACCGGCTGATTTATACCTTGTCACACACTGCTGCTTTCTAATAGGACGATCATCTGCCTTACACGAAGAAAGCACGAAGTGAAATTTCAAGGCCAACAGAGCATCAAAATTTAATTATTAACTCGTGTTAATCATTAAACAAGCACAAAAAGAACTATTTTATTCTCCATAATTTACCTGGGCACAATCGCTGAACATGTGCCAATTATTTTTTTAATGCTTCAATGGGAGACTTCGCACGAGGTTTTCGTCCGCCATATTAGTAATTAAAAACTTTAAAAAAAAAAAATTAAGAAAATTGATGTTAAAAAAAGCGGTGCTGATTCACTCGATAGGATCAACTCCATTTACAATTGGGCCACTAAACAAATGTGAAAAAAATGATTATACAAGGCACAAAAAGCCCTAAAGATACACCCTGGCCCATCCCAAAGGCGTCCGAAAAGAATTTCAACGTTTGAAATGAGATAATTTGTGGGAAAATAGAGCAAGAAAAAAATAAATAAATACAAAACTTAAATAATAAAACAAATTGAATTTTGGAAAAAAAAAACTATTTATGCCAATAAAAAAAAAAAAAAATAGAAGAGTCATGATTCGATGGTAATGGAGTAACTAATCAATAAGCGTTTGACAGGTTCCTCCGATAATAGTCAAGAGTTGAAACCGAAAATGGCAACGTTATCGCCTACGTTCTCATTAAGGATCCCAAGCCCACTTGTCCTCATCTACGATCCCTGCAGGGAGATTCCTGTCACTTATGTGAATCTCCTATACAGGTGGGCTTGTATTGGCAGTTGAAAAAAAGATTAAATATTAGGCAGAAGCGCCAAGAAAAATGTTTTTTTTTTTTTTGTTTTAAAAATTTTATTACCTTTTTAATTTAATTATTCTCTTTATTAGGTTGAGCAATTAAATATTATTATTCATTTGGAGGGAAAAATTTGTATGCAGCATTTAAATTCCTGAAAAATATTTTTTTTTTAAATTAAAAACAAAAAACAGAACTTTAGGTCAAAATTAATGAACTTATGCGAACAAGGAAAAATTATAAATAAAAATTACGGGTTTTAAATTAAAAAAAAATAATTTAAGTTAATAATGCAACCTTCCATACCAAACGCTTTTCCTCATCAATAAATTAAAAAAATAAACCATCAAAATGTTTTAATTGATAAATGAAACGCATGAAACTCCTTACAACAACTTCATAATAATCAATTAATACACTTGAAAAAAGAAAAAAAAAATTAAAGACACAAAAAAGAATCAATTTAATTGTCAGTAATAAAAATTTAGCAATTTAAATCATTTTCCACATCTGCTTAGTATGGATGAGAGTCTTCTTATTTTATTACATGTGAACTACTTCACAATTCAAGTGACCATTTATGTTTTAACACATGGCTGCTAATAGTAGTCACTTGCTTATTTTTCCCCGCAGCTCGGCACTACGACACGTACCGAGCCCTTTTTTCCTGTTATAAAACGTGGGTGAGGTTATGTCGGCTCGAATAATAGTTAGTATTTTTTTATTTTATTTTTAATTTCAATGAAGATGTTAAGTCATTAAAATTTTTAGAATTTCCTGCGTGAAAAACGTGACTCGGTATGGAAAATTTTTAAAATTTTGATACGATTTACAGCCACACCTGAATTACTTTTTCTTTTGGGTTTAAACAACAAGTTGAAACGACTCAATTCAATTTTGGGTGTTATGCAACTGAAAATCAAGGATGATTCCTCCCTAACATATACCTAAACAAGCTCAACGCCCAACCGTATAATGACAGGGTACGAACTGAGGCTTGATATAGGGAATTTCTTCTTTCGCTTTAAGGTATAAACCGTATAAATTAGTTTACTTGTTATTTATAATATCGGAATAGATAAAAGAACAGTTGGTAAAAAAAAAACCTGATATTAATAGTAATTCAAAATTCACACTCTAGAATTTCTTTTTAAAAAAAAAAAATTAGTCGATAAATCAACCTTTTTTGTTAAAAGGATGTTTTTAAAAATACTGCGGTACATTTACTTACGTTATTTATTTATTTATTCCGAGAATTGTTATTCAACATATAACTTTCATGGCATTCAAATGAAAACGCATTTCAATTTGTTATTTCTATTTGTCCGAACATTGTTCTCGGGTATTTTATTTGAATATTTTCGTTTGATCTTAAATTCCTTAGTTAAGATTCAATCGAAGAAGCGGTCAGTGGATCTCGGTTGCACCGTCGACTTTAAGTCACATGGTTGAATCAAGACCTTTTTGTTCTTGAGATGTGTCACCTGTCTCCACCTGTTTGCATAAATAAGACGACCCCCGCATTGATATGCCACACGTGCAGGCACCACCTCACTTCAAAGATCAAAGGGTTAATCAACCCAACCCTAAACGCGTGTACGCACATGAGAAAGTGATAGACTTGTACGAGTAAAGTGCATCGTTTACTTATTGTCATGTATTTGGCAAGACATTCTTTTTTTTATTTTTTTTTAAAATAAATTTCTTTCCTTTGTATAAAGTTTACAACTGTGGCCCATGAACAAGGATATGCGAATATTCGCACATCGTTTTCCCTGTAGAAAAATCATTCGTAGGAAGATGTAAAAAACGAATGCACACGAATTTAACCTTGGAGAAGTCAATTATGAATGAGGAGGTGATATTTTAATGACTTTCCAATCTGAAAATGGTGGATTCATGGTAGACCAGTTTCCACACCCGCTATTCACACACATTCACCGACTAACACAATGGAACAAGTGCAGTTTTTAATGAATTTATGGTTAAAAAATTTTTTTTTTTAAAAAGAAAGTGAATTATTCTTACCTTTCCTTGCCCATCATTCAAAGGGTTTGGCATCTTTGATGTGGGAGCAAAAAAATTAAACTTTCGGCTGCCCTTTTTATTGATATGGAAATGTTTTTGGTACACTTTAATGAACTTTAATAGTTGTAAGATCTTTCCAAATTTATTAATTGAAATCCTAACTTATTGTCCAAATCAGAAAAAATAGCAAATGTTGATTGAATTGTCAAAAAAAAAATTAAGCAAAAATTAATGGTAAAACTCGTTTATTTGTCAATTATTACATGAAAAATGTGATACAGAAATTCAGATTTTTGTAAATTCAAATTTTGTAAATTTAAAAAAAAATCCCCATCGCTAAACAACTGTAGCTTTTCTGCATTGCACAGATTCTGAAGTGCCCATTTGTTCCAAACTCACACAGTAGTGCCATCAAGTGATGTTTTTAAAAGAGCAAATTCTGTCGTTGGATGTATTGTAGTCCTAAGAAATACAATAAACAAAAATCAAAAGTTGTATTTTTCTACAAGATAATAAAACCTAGTCTTAGTTCAATTCTGTCATCGACTGTTAAATGTGATCATCAGCAATACATAGAAAACCTACAATTAAATAAAAGCGAATCGAGATTGAAAAGCATAAAAAATTCAAATAATTGGGTGAGCGCCCTTCTAAAACTCCATCACATAATTATGGCAATCTCATGCAATTAAAATATATCAATCGACTGCTGAAAAATAAAATAAAAAATAAATAAAAAAAATTTTCATTTGATTTCTAATTTTTATTAGTATATCGAACATAATAAAACGTTTATCCGAAAACTTAACATCAATTCTCTTAAAATGGTAATCCCCAGGAAAGAGTAATTGAGATCATAAGGACACTCGCTTTGAGGTAAAAATTAAATCTAAAAATCAAACTTAGTTTTCTTAAACGAGGTTCTCCATTTTCCCTTCTCCTCCTTCAAGTCGCGTGTAAAGAACAATAAAATTACGCCCTTGGTTGAACGAAAAAAGGGTAACAGTAGTTGTAAATAGAGCATACAAAGCTTTATCTTTCCATCGTAAAACGAGATAATTAGCTGTAATGTTGTCTTAAAACAAAAAAAATTTTAAAAAACAAAATTGCATCTTCGATAACCTAAAACTAAAAAATAAAAAGTGAATTAAAAAGATGAAATGAAAATTTCTTTTACCTTCACCCAAATTTCCAAGAAGAAATTAAATTGAAGCTCGACACCTATTAAGTGATTCAAAATTGGGCTAATTACTTAAAGAAACAGTAATCAGATGTTCTAGTTGAAGCATTAAATCAACGAGTAATTTACGCTATAATTATACGTAGACGAGTATTGTATGAAGACCTATTAAAGCGTATAAATTGTTGAAGTATCAAATTTTGGGTGAGTCTTTTGATGTTTCTAGAGCAATATTGAGGACAAGTGTCTTATTTCAGAAATTATTCCATCATTCATTTTCCCCTGATACACCCAATCGAGTGTTCATTACTCATGATAATCTTTTAATAATTGCGACTGTTTTTCCAATCAATTAGTTTACCAATTATGACGTCAGACAAGGTCGTAAACGAAGCTTTATAATAATTAGAGATTCAAGCTTGACTGAGGGTTATCAAATAGTGACAGTAACTCTTTCTAATTATATACCTTAGATCCATTCAGTAGTAAAATTATTCTCAATGCTACGAGGGATTGTCAATCATGTTTGTATTTTGAAATTAGCGAATTAAGTATCTTAGAATTGAAATGGAAACTTTGTCCAATTCTAGAATTTGATTTACATAACAGCTACTGGTTAACATGTTTGTACGCAAACTTTGAGCTTTGACTGTTGGTAGATTGAATTATTATTGAATACTTAACTTTTCTTTCAAGATTATTGAAAGATAGGAATTTCTAATTGATATTCTTAGGCTTAATACTCACCTTTTCTTTTGAGATAGAAACTCCAATTTTATCAAGAGAATTCATGTTTATGTACTTCAAAAATGACTTAATTTTTTATGTTGGTTCGTAATTGTGATTTTTATAACCATTTTCATACCTGCAAATTTCTTTTCAAACTGATGTTTTCCCACAATAGTTACATTCTGAATAATTGTAAATTTGCCAAAAGGTTACTTTGGCAAATTCTTACCTGATAGTATCTTAAGAATATCGTAAGAGCTTTCGTACGTAATCCTCAGAAATTTTCAATAATTCAGATGCGGTGAAATTTGGCTATAACACCACCTCACTTTAATAAGAAAACCAATTAAAGACTACTGCTAATAAATTCATAACCTAAAACATATAATAAATTAAACAAATTATTTAAAGAAAACAGAGAATATTGAACCTATAAAAAAAGTAAAACATTTAACTTTAATCACATGATCAAATAACAAAACTTTGTTTTAATTTCAAGCATGTAATATAATTAAATCATCTTTTCAAGGTTGACCTGATTTTACCTTTTGTTAAAAGCAAAAATTTAAATCTATTTAAATTAAATAGCAAATTTTATTAATTTATCATTACACATTTATAATGTATATAATAATCATATATATAATTACATTAAACCCCAATTTTCTATTTTCCAATGTCATTCTTTCCCCCCCAAATTTTTTTTATTTTTATATTCACCTACACAAGGATGAAATGTCAATTATAATTGTCGTAAGAATGAAATATGATTATACGAATATACAGTATAAAAAAGTCAATTAAAAAATCTATTAATCGAGCATTTAATGAGAAAACAGCCTTAGCCCCAATCAAATGCATTGCGTAGAATTTAAAAAATAGGTTGGGATTTCGTCCTGCATCGTTTAAAACGTGGACAATTTTTAATACCACGTGACCTGAATGCTAAGCAACAATTAGTTCACTCGCAGTCAATTGGTCGGTGGATTATTTTCTCGTGATTTTCATTTTGATTGTATTTTAATAAACCTCTCGTTTTATTTATTTATACCTTTTAATGAAACCGACTCATTGCCCAGTGACTGAATTCTACCTGAATAGTAATTGCTACTTGAAATAACAATGAGATTATAATTTAGTTTGGAAATTCAGTTTCACGTTTGGCCGTTGTGTGTGTCGTTATTAGGCCACAATCTAAAAATTAAGCAATTGAGGCAACCATGTGTAAAACCATTTCCAATAAAGGAAATGTAGTAAATTCCCAACAACAAATATTTGTTTTAAAATTAAAAAAAAAAAAAATAATCACTGTCAAACTCATCCTTGAAAAAGAAAAAACTAAAAAAAAAAAAAAAACTAAAATGAAGATCCAAATTCCGCCGCTAGGGTGCAAGCAATTCAAGCGCTTAAAAAACATTAAATGATTTCAGCTTTAATTATTTGTAGCGTAAATTATATTTAATGGGAATTCTTTTTAAAATTCAAATTCATTTAATATTTCTGCGAAAAAAAATAACAAATAAATAAGACTTTTTCATAGTTGTTTTTGAGTATTTAAATTTAAAAAAAAAAATTGCAATTAGGAGGACATTTAAGATCCATTAAATAAAAATATAAATTAAAAAAGTTAGTGAAATGAATACATTCTTGTGAAAAATGAAAAAATAGCAATATTTTTAAACAAAAAAAAAAAAATCTTTTTAGAAAGTATCAGTACCACGAGTGCCACCTATCGAATGATTAATGACGATTAAACATTATTGGAGTTGGCAACGCATATAAATGGCCTTATTAAACCTCATTTTAGCTTCCGGACGATTTGCGGCTGTCTTAACAAATGCCAGTTACTCATATAAAAATAGTTAAAAAAATTATATAACACTTTTTCCTTCATTATCCGAAATATAAAAAAAATGGTTACAAAAACTTTTAATTGAATTTTTCTTTTGCTTTTAAAATTTACGGTATAACAAAGTGTCGTTTTTCTATATAAAGTAAAATTCGTCAAATATCAATTTGAGACATCTAGTGCCAATACGACCAAACCTGAGCCCAAAAGAAGAACGTGGTCGACCTGGGTTACGGCCTTTAGAACCCGTTGAGAGTAGCGATTAGACACCCACACCATCTGGTGACCAACGCAATAAATCAAAAGGTCAACTACTAAATTACGATTTGTTAACTGATTGAAGATGACAAAGGGAAAATAAAACGAAATTCACATTATTTAACACGTAAACATGTCATTAATCAATCTGGGAAAAAGAAAGCGTTCCATTATTGTAATTTCCAATATGACGTCATAGCTAAATTTCAAGAACGCCAGTTCCTTTCAAGGTCGCTAGATGGGGTGGGCGCATGGGATGATATGAGAAAAAATTCTTTTCCATTCCCCTGATATGTGATGGGGTCCACGAAAGCAGGATGTACTCTTAAAAGTCCTCTCGTATAAAAGAAAGACAAAGTGAGTGGCATTGACTCACCAAAGGCTAGCAAAGTAAGTGAACTTAACTTTTTGTTTTCCTTTTTATAAATTTTAATTTTTTTATTCAGTTCAGAGGGTTAAAATTGTCATTTGAATAAGAAACGGGGCCGTGGGAAAAGTAATAGCAACAATAGCATACAACAGAAAAACTAAAATGACATTCAAAAGAAAAAAAAAATTAAAATAAGTTCCATTTTAAAATAAGCTTAACTAAGGTTAGAGGTTAAAAGAAATAAATAGGGCAGAGGTATGTCAACATTCAAATAAGAAAAGGCAACCTAAGACCCGAAAGGGTTAAATCAAGTAAGAGACTTAATAAAAAGCTGAGAAAGTCAAACTCAGTAGGCCTGTAGTGCAATTCATTTCCATTTCACCGAAGGAAGGAACATTCAATTTTTTTTATCGTTCCTTTTTATTTCGAATTAAGTAACTTGGCAGGTTCAGCTCGTAAAATAAGCCTAACTTACAATCATGTCTTGATTTACATTTAGCTTAGATGATAATATCTAGTAAAACTCTCAAACAAATTTATTAGTAATAAATATCCTGTTGTTAAATATTTTACGAAATTTGATAATATAAGCTATAAGTCAATTAAAAATTGTTTTTTTATATTTAATTTTATAATTTCATTTATTAAATTTTAAGTATTTTAAGGTTGGTTTTTTTTATGTAGGCATTGAATGAGTTTTTAAGGTGAGGCAGGTTGATGGACTCTTCCTACTGATTGGTCATTGCAATAAACCAGGTTATCAGTTTGACTTCCCTCCTTACACTTCAGTGGTTTAGCTACCTTTTTTAGATGTAGGAAAAAAGTAATGGAAAATTATTGAGAACTTGCAATAAATTTCTGGCCAATGAAAAGGAATAAAATTTCTTTGATATATGAAAGTGAACCAAACCCGCCTACAACATTTATAAGCATAAAATAATTGTGCAAATTCCTATATTTAACTACATTAACAGTGAATTTATAAACAATCTGATATTATGACTTGTGACTTTTAATTTATGGGTAATTTGCAATTAACATAAAATTTTAAACTGTGTCATAAATGAAATAATGTACAAGTTATCTATAATGTCATTTCAATAAACTGATTTCTGTCCATATCAAAAATAAAAAAAATCAAATATTCATAAAAAATATTAACTAATATTGAACAACTTTCTTTTAACATCTTTGTCTATTTACAACATAAATTTGAAAAAAAAATTTCAGTCACATCAATTTTAATAATTTGTAACATCAACAAATTAATTTCATCATAAATTTGCCCAAACTCTGACTACCAACTTTATCTGTGATCGATTCATTTATCTAAGACGTCCATCTAATCTCCATGCATCAAGCACTAGCAATGCCACTGTGCTAACATAATTACAGTGTTGAAACCAAATGAAATGAAACATTGAGTTTTCCCCAAACATTGTGGCAGTGGAGTGAGGGAAGCCCGCGGAAATCAGTGATAAATAAGAAGAATCTTTTTTTCCTTTCTCACTGGGTATCATTTACCTCTCGGCTTTTGATATTTAATTTAAGCAAGCTTCTCTATCATTAGCACAAAATCTCAAGTGTTGTCGTCAAAATATTAACCTGACATAACACGCCTTAATTTCCACATGTCAGAACCCTTAAAAACATTTGAAAATTTTCCTGATTTTTTTTCTAACGCCGAAATTTACGTGCGCTGAAAAATTTAGTGAGGAAATTTCTTTTATTATACTCAATTAGAATCCCCTTTAGGTTAATTTAGGTAACTACTACAAAAATGTGTAAAAAAGTGATGCGCGTGTGAATCGGATTGACAAATCGCATTATAAACTGTGAAAAACTAAATTAGCTCTCTTAATAAAGACATAATGACATTACGTTTCTTGAAAGGCGATAAACAGATGCAACCATTGATGTTTTCAACAGTGGATTTATGAATAGGCAAGTTAGGCCGGGACCTAGGCCCACGATTACACTTATTGGGTTGTCAATAATTTATTTTATGATAATTGATTCAATTTTAAGCTCCAAATTTCTATATTTTTTAAATTTTTGCCAGAACTCCCGCCAATAGCCTGGCCACCGTCTTTAGGAGCCTATTCTATGCTGTCAGCCTATTAAAACCTAAATCCGGCACTGGTTTTTAAACGGTTGTTTAAGTGATTGGTTTTTTTCTTTTTTTGAAATGGTTTAAATTACAAAATGTATTTTAATGGCATTTCTAAAAATCAATTATATCGGCTTCTAAAACTTAATTAAAGGATTAGAAACTTCATGGCCCTTATCTCTAAGGTATTCTCACACTTGATTTTGTACGTGCCCAAATTTAATTCTATCTGTGTTAAGAAAAAAATTGAAATAAAATCCTCAATCCTTATTTTTTTTCTCTTTTAACCTTGTTCCTTCACATTTCTACTGTAAAATACAGCCATCAGACATTTTCTCACTTCCATTTGCTGGACCTTAATGTTGGGGTGGCAATTTGTGATACGATCAGTTCCAAGGATGAATTCGAGCTAATGAAAGAAATTAAATAAAAAATAAAATTGGGTTAACTCCAATGCAGATTAACTACTCAATGTAACGACTCAGTTCAATTAGATCATGTTCGATGGTCAATTTTTTTGTCGTACCAAAAATTTCGTATTTTCATACAAATAAAGTAATATTGACAACTGGAATATCATCTGATAAAGTTTTTTGTGAAAACCGAATTTATTCATTGAATGAGTGAAAAATAATAATTGGATACGAAACTTTAACGTGTAGTACGAAACGAAGCAAAAAAAATTGACAAGAAGTAAAGCAGACTAAGGTGGGGCTCACTCAGTCAATTCACGTGTTTGTTCCTTGAGGCCAGTCATAAAAATGACTACTAGTCAAAAGTGAGGGTAATACGGGTACTCAAAAGTTTCTTTTACATCTACAAACTTGATTCTATTTAAATTCATTACATTATGCGCTGAAATAATTTTGTGAATAAATTAAGCGCAGGACCGACAGATGGTATAAAAGGATTTGTAACGGGCAGGTGGTACCCTTTGGGGAACATGGTAGGTTTACAAAGTAAATTTGTTTTTATAGTCGAAACTCTTTATAGCAAACTGGCATGTGACAAAAACTAATTTTATAACGAACAGTCTTAAAATCCCCACTGAGTTAAAATTTATAATGTAAATCCTGCTGATTTCGCAATCTTCTGAATTTCTTATAAGACGATTTCGACATAAGTTTCGTTATTACTAAATATTTGCATTTTTTCAGGTAGCAAAATTGTTTATTCATTAGGCAAACGACAAACTTTTTTCTTTATGAAATATAAGTAAAACGAGGATATCCAAATTATTTGTAATATTTTATAATTAAATTTTATGCAGAAAAACTGGTTAAAAACAGATTAAGTAATTAGACATCAATAACAAATTTGTATTAATGTTGTCCAAAGCCGTAAAAGTCTCATAAATTTCCAAATTATAAAAAAATTAATTTTCTCAAAATAATTCACTTATTTATCTCAATTACAATTTACGAAATATTATTTAAATCTTATTTTTACACACTTTTCTAATTTAACTCATCTTTAATAGCAAATAAAAACCTGAAAATTCCAAACTTAAAGTTCGAGCGACTTGTAACAATCTAAAATTAATCACGGCATTCATAACTTATTCATAAGCTAAGTAATTAAACCACAAAAAAAAATCCCAAACCGTTCATTATTCAATAAAATTTCGACTTTTCCAAACCCCTATAGGTCACGTCGGAAAATGATTGAAGAGGCTAACCAACCAGGGGTGCACTAACCCCAGGCATGAATAAAGTAGGGGGGTCCATCGCCATCTTTCTATCTCAATTAGCTGGGCGGCCGGGCCTTTTTTCCTTTACATAGCACAGCAGCAGTAATCTGTCAGAGTCACGAGGCTGTTCGTGACCCATGCCACGCGCTTCTCACCCCTTAACATCACGATTTACCAGTATTAAAAATTCTCACTTAAGATCAAACCGGGATTCAAAACTCATTTTTTTAATTCAAATTTTTATTCCAAACGAGAGACATTTTTACCCTCTAATTTTAAGCCCTTCATCCGTGTCCTCGGAATACGCTGACAGGTAATTATCAAGGGAGTAATTAACTATAAGGAAAGTATGTCATTGTATACTGTGCGAAGAAAGAAAAAGTAGTAAAATATAGTCCACTATACATTTAATCGGTTCTGCAATGCCCTAAATGGGACAGTTTAAAGCAATGACATCTTGCGTAGTTCTTTATCAAATAAAGTAAAGACAATGACGTATCGTATTTAAGGGATTAAATTCTTTTTCCTACGCCAATTAAATTCACACCTACATTTGACTGACTTTCTAATGAGCAATGACAAAGTGGGTCTGGCCTGTGGGCTGTGGTATAGATCGAATGAGAGATTTCCCGCTCCGATATGGTGGAGAAACACAATTTTCAAGCGATTATGTCTAGCATTTGATAAATCGACTTCAATTAAACTTCATTTAAATGAGTGCACTGTTTCTCCCATACCTCTTGGAGTGTTGGAAAAAGCTACTTGGCCTATTCTTCTTAGAAAACTTTTATAATTTTTTTTTAATTTTGGATTTTTCTTCCTCTTATTATCGTCGCATTTAATCACACTCTTATCCACTAATTGCCGTCATTCAGTTTCCAGACCGGAAACACTAAGTGAATCATGGACACGCAACTTAAGCCAAATTTTCAGTGCCGTCTTTTCATTTTCCTGCCCACAAAGTAATTAATGGTAAAATAAAATAGGGCTGGAAAGGCCTCTAAATTAGTTTTTACTACCAATTATGTACAAGTTAAAAATGTTAAGAATTAACCTTCGCGTGTTGCTTTAGAATGGAAATTTGCATTGAATTGAAGATTTGGGTTGAAATTAGTAATTTTCCACATTTTTGATATAATAAATTCTTAAGCTTAAAATTACGGTTACAGAACACGTAAATAATACAGCATTCAATGGAATTGGATGCAATTAAGACCTAGATATTATATATTTTTTTTGAAATAAAAATCAACAAAAAATTAAATTAAAAATTCTGTCCACATAACTTAATGGTTATGAAGCGTTAAACTGCCGTGTGACATGCGACGTTTATCAAACGACCAGATTTGGTCACGGAATTTAAGTATAAATAATAACATGCTTCGATCCTTTCTTCATACTTAATTGGAAAATGTTTACAGAATAAATATCAACTTTCAAACGTAAAACTCAAAACATTTTTTTTTAAATTTCTATTTTAAATTTTAGACTATAAATTTCTTAATCTCAAAAAATATGCAAATAAATTTAAGTTACAAAATATATTAAAAAAAAAACTATTCCTTCCAAGGTGGAGGAAAAAATTAAATCTCTTTATAATTATGCCAAATTAAGTTTTTGCAACATCGAAGGGGTTATGAAAGAACTTAGCAAAAAATATTTTCTAAGAAAGAAATTATCATATTTTATCACTGAATTAATTTTTCCATAATTTGCAGGCATTTAAAATTCGTATTTATTAATCATTACTTGATAAACATTAACTGATGAAACCGAAAACCAATATGGTGTAGAGAAATACGATTGAAAACAACTTGCCTTGGCTATTCAGACAGACGCTCGGTTGATCTGATTAATGGCGTATGCCTTCCGCCCATTGTAAGAAATAGGTCAAGCCCTCTCTACCTGTCTGTAATCAAGGTATCAATACAACCTTGTGTATATTGGCGCAACTGTTATGACACATGACAAGAAAAGGCGGACGTGTTTTTCTCATTAAAATTCATTCATCCGAGATCAAAACACTTTTTTCTGGCTCTCATCTTCCACTTGCTTTCACCGACCTGACATGGACATAAAATAATAATTTTTACATGTTTACTGATTATATTCTATTAACCTTGTAATAAGAGCTGCAATCGTTTAAATGACCCGAAAGGTGTCTGGCCTAAAAGGCCGCCGTTGTCTAAAACCCCCTCGAGGCCACGGTGTGGTCCAAGGCTGGCATTACTGATGGTTCATTAATGCTCAATTTGTATGCGTGACCATAGAATAAAGCAAGTAAGGGTCAACACCCCCTTCTTTTCCGAGGCAAAAAGGTGGAATGGGTAAAGTAAAACAATCGAAAAAATATCAACTTTATAAACCTCCTAAATTTAATAAATTAATTACAGATTTAATATGAAAACCAAATAATATTCAAATAAAAATTAGAAAAAAAATCATCTTTTATTTAGGATGAGAAAAGTTTAAAGTAATATGGAAATGTATTTAAATTTTGACCCAGTACATTGTGAAGATAATTGGATAAGATAACATGAGGATATCATCAATTTACCCAAAAAAAGATTACAATCAGGCATAAAAATATCCGTGAACTTTTATAACTTAAACTACTTTTTCAATAAAATAAAATACATTTTTAATAACCTTATTGATTATCCAAAGGAAAAAACATAAAAAAAATCAATTGCCTAATAATTCTAACCATTTCTAGAACAAATTTCGAAGCAATGGAAATCCAACCCGAAACGAAGGTCTGGTTTTCATATAAATTACAATTAAATAAGTAATAAAAATGCAATTATATTAAAAACCTTAGTTAAAGATGCACCCCATTTTCTATCAGATTGTGTCATCATCAGATTCTAAATTAATAGATGGAAATTAATTCAAATCAAACACTTAAAAGTCAAATAATTAATAAAAATTTAAACCAGTCATTTAGCATACATATATTTACATTATATTAATAGCAATCTATTCTTGTCTACGTCACAGTCAGTGGCAACACGATTGCCAATGGGTCGATAGAAATGACACGATACGGACAATAGCAATAACGAACCTGAGTACTCTCATCAATCGATCTCACTTTGTGGTTTTCAACTAGGCTCACCAGATAAGTAGCTGTAAAGGGAGGAAGGAGCATTTTACATCCTCGTAAATTAGTCACAGTCACGTTTCCATTGTCAAATCACCGTGTGGTACCGTCTCAAATCCACTCCCATTTCATCCACTAGTGGCATCGGGCAAATTGCAGATTAAAGATTAAACTTTGAAAAAGAAATTTTAAAAAAAAATTACTAAAAAAAATTATTACTAAGCTGGATTTACAGCGATAACATTATTTAAACATTGGTTAAGTAAATGTGGAATTTATAAAAAAAAAATAAAAGTGATAAACAATTGTTTACACTTAACTCAACACGCATCTTGAATTATCCCTTAGGGTCATTGGTGGGTCTGAATATAATATACAATAAGGAATCATTTGAAATTCATGATATTCTTAGATTATATCTGTACACAATATTAAACATCTTCAAGACACTAATCTCAATTTGAATAAATAAAAAATATTACAATTATTGCATTTTTTTAAAAATTTTAAAAAAATGAGTGCGACTTTTGAATCAATTCATAATAAATAAAGTTAAGCTTAAACAGAGCTTCGATTCACGTATCAAGGCTAAATTATTGCATTTGTTGTGTCACCACAAGCAAGAAAAAAAATGAAGATATGAAAAAACTACAGGTACCATTCACCCTGACACAATTTTCGAAAATTATGTTATATATTCAAGTCACTGTTGAGTAGAAGTTTTAGTTTAAATAAAAGATAGGCGGAGGTAAAAGAAATGATTGAATTATTTTTTTTTGTTTATTAAATTTATTCAATATAAATTACTTAATATTGTAAATTATATATTTAGATAAAATAAAAATTTCTCTGACTTAAAAAAAAAATCGAAACGAGCAATTGACCTGTAATTAATAGTATTTTTGAAGATAAAAATTTACCTTAATAAGTCATTAGACTTTGAATAAAATTAATATTAAGAAAATAAGACTTTTTTAATACAAAATGCAAATAAATTTGAATTTGCTAGGGGGTACAGAAAATAAAATAAACTAATTGAAGTTCATTTTGAATTCTCAGTATGTCACTTCCAACCTCCTCCCACAAAATCGTTCTTCAATCTGACACATCCCCAACCTTCATTTCGCATCCATTGTATCAAACGTATCAAAAACTCGAAATAAAAGGCAATCCATCCTTCGTAAAAACTCGTTTTTTCAGGGACGATTCATATTTTACAGATGTTTTACAGAGCATCTGTACAACTACCAAATACCTAATTTTTTTCTTTTATTAATAAATAACACGATTTAAGGCGTAATCGGAACTTCTTTGAGCCATTTACTTTACCCACTACAGCAATAATAATTTCGCCTTCTTTTTATGAACTATTAAAGTCAAACCGAGTCTTTTTAGAATTTCACATTTTAATTACGTGCAAAAGTGCGGAGTCAAAGGGTGGTACTTGACCTCTCGTAAATGTCCATCAAGAAATATGGAGTGAACTGCAGCGAAAGGTGGCTAATAAAACCACTTAATTTGACAATCATTAAAGTCACTGGCAATTAATTTCTTTATTTCTCGATTTTATAAGGTGATTTTTAGGCCCAATCGTTGTATTGTTTTAGCTTTTAAAAGTCGTAGGGTTAAAATGCAATAAAAAAAAAATTCTCGGAACATTTTTTTTTTACCTTTTCTCGTTCTTATCACTGAAAGTTATCATTCTGAATAAGGTAGAGGGGATGGGTCAATCCTTTGAATCCCCGAGGCGGGGGTAGTTCCAGATGGCGTTGCAATCGAAGAAAAATGCGAAGGAAGAAAATAAGGGCCTTGACATGCTTTACTGGTCTCGATTTAATATCTACGATTCATTAAAATTGTTTCAACAAAGTCGTTGTGTCGCATTTCTACCCACGCGCATGCCCAAACCATAAAACAGAAAAAAATAAAAATAAAAATGAAAAATCGCATCCGAATGAATCAACCGTAAAAAATGCACTCCTCTAAGCCACGGGCTTCGAACACAAATCATTTGTCACAATCTTTCGTTCCGATTTGCGGGGAAGTTGAATTAATTACTATTCGCTGATGTAATGAATTTTGCAATATTTTTTTTATTTTCTTATTTTTTTTTACACGTTTGCGTGCCCTGGTCATTAGTTGTTGGTCTTTTAAAGGTGTTAAGTAAATAAATAAGAAATATTAAATTAGTGTCACCGCCCTACCAAAATAAATAAACTCATGAATTTTGTTTTGGTTATAAAAAAGTGGAGATATAAAATAACATGTTCAACATAATATTTTAGATGTTATTCGCAGACCCCACCCTGATATCGGAGGCGGGGAAGCGCGGGGGCGGACAGTGAGATCGCTCTGAGCAAGGAAACGACCTTCACAAAATTTACAAACAGACGAAATACAAAGATAACTTAGAGTATTCTTCAATTCGAACTGGTTTTGTGAATAATTAAAAGTGATTTCCACTTTTAAAATGGAATTAATGAACTGCTGTGACATTACAAATAAATACTAAGGCTACTGTCAATCCATTACCAATTGGCCTCGAGTAACGGATCTTTTATATTGACAAAAAGGTAATCAAATTAAATTATTCATTAATTGTTTAAACATTGATTCGCGATATTAAATCGGATCACCTTACGACTCCGTTAGTTAAATAAATAAAAAATAATAAACAAACTGAGAATTTAACAGTAATTCAAGGTGAGTCGCAATTTCCAAGTTTCTCTTTCGACTCGTTCGATTTTCCAGTAGCAACAAAAGGTATTCATACGATTTATGTGTGTGGTAGAGTCAAAGAGTTCAAGGACCTGGAAACAAACTGAAGGAAAGACGAGACTCCCCCTTGGATGAAAACAAATAAGATCTAACGTGAACTCCTTTCGAGTCCTTTTTATTATTTGAATGTTAATAATAAATTCTCAGCTTTTATTGTTACGCCTATGGATAACCGTAACAAATTATACAAGGTCTCCTTTTTTTAAAATTAATTTCCAACAATAGAAGACGTTTTAATGAATTTCTCGATGACAATAGCAAATATTTTATCACCATTTATCACTTTATATTCAACAATGTTGCTTTGACAACCAAATTTGTTTGTTAGACACGTGAAAGGTGTGAAAATCCCTCACGATTTTTGTCTAGCTACATAAATACAGGTGGCAGCTTAGCATATTTATGTAAGGGGCAAATGACTGGTCCCATAAACAATCTTCACAAGGTCTAACTCTCGCTACTACGAAGTGAAAACTGCCCTTCATTTTAATCCTTTTTAGGAGTAAATTAAAACTCACTTCAAACTCATCCGTCCACCCACGGATCCCTATACATCCCTAAGTTTGGAAACATTTAATCGAGGTTAGCTACGTTTTAAGCAAATCATTCTAGCATCGTCCTTTAAGCCCTAAAGACCCCTAGTGTGAATTAGTTGCATTCCAAAGATTAAACTCGTTTTGATTTATAGTTTAAGTTAGTTGGGCACGTTTCATATAAAACGACTAATTCTCATCCGTAGGAGTGTCAATTGTTTATTGAACTCGTCCAAGATATAAAATTTGCAGGCCGATCTCTCGAGCGATTGGCGAAATAATTAAACTTTTATTATATGCAAATTACAATTAAAAAAAAATTAATCAATTATGTGATAGGGAATAGCGAGCTGTGTCAAAGAAGGAAGTGAATGGACAATTTATAATTTATTGAATGTTAATTTTTTTTAAAAATTTTTTTAAAGTTATAAAATTTAATGAAAATATTTAATGTTTATCATGTCTTGCTGTCACACGCAATTCAATCGTAACTTGTGATTAAAAAATTGGAAATTTCTTTTTAGATCTTTGAAATCACTGCTGAGAACATAGATATCAACAAAATAAAAAATTGCTCTTTAAAGATTAATTAGATAAAAAAATTAACGAATACTACGTTAACTCCGTAGCAATGCCTTTAAAATGACTTTATATTCCAAGTTCATTAAAAGGTAATAATCGTCAAGCAACAGATTAGTATTAATTTAAAATGCCTTTAGCGGACCCGTGAGCATAGTTTCTTGTTCCATTAACTTGCAAAGGAAAAATAATAAAAAAAAGTTTTTTTTAAAACTCTCGAAGGTATCAAAATTGTTCACCCTAGACAATAATAAATTGCACCTTTCACAAATGAGAAAGTAAGTGACCTCCTGTCGCAGTAAAAATTTAATGCAAGGTATAAATTAGAAACTCAATTTGCCACACAAAGATGCATTAAAGCAACTACTTTGATGGTAGGTTGAGTCTTGAAAAAAAATTCCACAATGACAAAAAATGAAATAATAAAGCCATCATAATCTCGATTCGCATTCTTAACAATCAATCACCTGTCGATACGAATGGATGGGTGGATCCATTTGTTCCCACGGTTCTAATTTGCACCTACAGCTACGGTAAAGCTCCGCCCAGTGAAAGTAAAAGCGAAAAAATATGTATTGTTTTACTATGCATGGATACACGGCAAATAATGATTTGTTATTTGCATTGATTTAGGATGTGAGTAAAATGCAGTTGCTTGATGTTTTCTCATGGTTAAAAGGTGTGGCTTACCAGAAGGTGATACTTTTTAATAAACGATTAATACGACTATTAAAATTCTTTAGCAAATTACTGTAATTAATTGCGCAAATAATGCTAAGCCAAAAGACCCTGAAATATCTTAATTTTACATTAGGCAATTTGTTGTTACCATTTGTTAACAACATTTTTCAATACGAAAATTTGGTTCTAATTATACTTAAATGTGAAGTGATATTAAAGGTATGCATAAAATATTGAATTTCTAATCGAATAGTTTATTTTTACCAGTTTACGATGCCCTTTTCAAGCCCCGAATTAAGTTTCGCGTTGTAAAGTCTACAACAAAAGTTTAATTCCTAAAATTGCATCTTATTTCGAGAGCACTTCGAAAGTATTACATTAAGAAAAACATTTTTTTTAGCTACCACATCAAAATTTCTATCATTTTCATGAACTAAATAATTTTTTTCCCCAAATTATCCTCTTTAAGCAGCAATCATCTCAGCATTTCAATTGCAAACTCCACGCCAATTTGCAAACCATAATTAAACCAAACGAACTCTCATGATCCCAAAGAGAAAGCCCCGAGTCAAATTTTCCATTTACTTTGCCACACACTGAATAATAACTTAATGCATATATAACTAAATGCTCATTTTAAAACGCCACCTGCCTTAAATTTCACTATACGCAACAGTCAGTCGAGCATTTCTTTCTTATCACACATCAGAGCAATAAGAAGAAAACCTTTACCTCGAGCATTTCCCCTTTCTTCACCCACTCGTTTAGCCTGCATCGTGTACTACCTCCAAGAAACTATCACAAAATAAGCTGACTACAATGACAAGAAACGTACGATAACATCTTAAAAGCTCATCAGACACATCTCAAAGCGGTTAAAAAAAAAACACTCAATTAGCAACCATGACTTGTACAAACCTTTATCCCTGTTTATTTTAAAACTATTTTCCATTGTATTGAACAATAGAAGTTTCAGTTCGGAAGCACAAATATGCCGATGCATTAGCATGACTTTAAAAGCCCATTAAACTCTTTTAAACACAAAAATTACATCGATAAACCTCCATCTCTTTCCAAGCTCGACACTAATTGTTTTATAAACCACGAAAAATCTTTTTAATACTAAACGAGTATTTTAACCACCGTAATTCGGCTGTTTTATGACGAACACGTGATCAGCCAAACCACAAAAGAGTTGATTTGTAAAAAAAAGAGGTTAGGGCTAAACAAACAGATCCCGGATTTGCCATCATTTGCTAGCAATTTATGGCCTATTAAAGCGCACAATAAAAAAAATTTGGGCAAGGCAACTTGCATATGTTTAAATTACTATAGCGAAATGAATCCAATCAACCATTTTGAAGATCGATATCACAAAGAATATAAACAACTGATTACAAATCCCAATCAAAGGTTCTACCAGTCACGATTGGACCGGAGGCAGCAAAAAGTCATTCAAACCCATTCGGTGGTAGTTTTTCTGATTTCATTATTCTCGAAAATTGTAGGTTTTCCGAATTAAATTAGACTATAAAAATGAAGTTATTTTGTATAAAAAATTTAAATAGTGTTTATCCTCGTTTGTAGATGAATTACGTGTTTTTAATAAGTGAACTAAATATGATACTTCAAAGGAAAAATGTAATAAAAGTTGGTTTTATGTGGATATTTAATAACAGTTAAAGACAAATTTGAAAAATAAGTACTTAGGGTTTGGCATTATGAATTATTTCTTAATTTAGTTTCAAAATATTTTGGCAATAATGATTCTTATGCTGGTTTTTATTTGGTCAATAAAAGTGATAAAATCGACAATAAATTTGAAAGTATACATTTTGTTTGTTTTAACATTTTTTTTTTGTTAGTATAATTATGTTTTTCTCTCATTTTTTGTTGAATCTAACATGAATATTTGTATAACTACTTGACAATATATAATTACTGTCCATCATATTAAAATCTCTTCCCTTTTTAAACCTTGAATGAAAAAAGAATAGCAAAGTCATCCAATAAAAAAATTTAATAATAAACACAACAATATTCCTTTTGTCAAACCCCATCACCACCTAAACAATTAAAACCCATTAAACCAATCACACCTGACCAGAAAAATTCCAAAACAAATCACCCAATCACCAAATGGCCTCAAACACTTGGAAAATGTGTCAGTAGGTCAAATGGACTAACAACAACTCCAATCATCTGTGATCAGCAAAATGGGCGTGACTGGTTTCACTGGACACACCATAGATACAACCAACTTGATATTTATGAATCACACGTAAAATCCACATTTTAAATTTTTTTTTCACCCGAATAAAATACAAATTAAAAAAAAAATGTTGAAACGATTAAACGAGTTGAATGTAAATTCACAAAAACGTTTTAAAAGAAATCTAAAATGAATCAACATTAATAATTTGTATTCATGTTAAAAAGGTAGGCAGAGCAGGTCCATTATAATGGCTAATCTTTTCCTCGTTCTATTGCACTCAACTCTTCTTTGGACACTCAACCCGTAATTAGTTATCCAAAGCCTCATGAGGAAAACAAGAAAATAACTCAAACTCAATTTTCTTATTTGAAATCCGAATGCAGAAAATATAAATTTTGTAAAGAATAGAAATAGAAATCAGATGAGGTCACGACCACGCGGACGGCACGCGAAAGGCCGAATAGGGTCAGCAATTCTAACCCAAGGCGTAGGTCAGTAGCTGACCGCAAGCAAATTCTTAGCAGTAACTCTATAAAACCCTGAAACTTTAAATTTTCTAACATTTACAAATTTTAAAAAAAAATTATTTTTTTCCATTTTGAAATGTGGTTTCTTCCTTCTCCCCACGACTTTAATTTGAATGCGCAACTAATTTTTTCCAGGTGCTTTTTATCTGTTCAGCCCTAAAGGAAAGTTTTTTCCAAGCCAACAATAAAAGCCATGGGATGCCTCTCTATAATGAAAAATGTATGCCTCCGCCTTCAAAAGCCACTAGGAGGCATACACACTTCTGATAAACTTTGTTCGGCCTAACCAACCGCATAAATTATCAATAAATATAATTCGAGAATTACACGCAATCTTACTAATATTACCTTTAATGATGCTGGTTTACATCAACATTAATTCGTATAATGATTTGAGATAAAAACAAAAATTTCATGTAAATTCTACGACAAGAGCCGATAGGGAATTGCAATTACGCACAAAATTAGATTTTTTTCAACGTGCAATTAATCGGTATGAAATTACATTCATTTAAAATTTCGTTCCATTATTTATGAACCTTCGACTGTTGCTACAAACGCAAATTAAGGATACTTGGCAATATTAAATTAAGGTTTCAGTAATCGTAAGATTTTCATTACTTGTGTACACAAATCTTGAGTCGATTACGGCTGTAAAATGGAAATCGAGGCCAATTTAATCCAAGTAAATACGAGCAAATTACTTTTCCACCACAAATAATTCGCCGTGATTACCTGCTGACAGATTCACAACCACTAACAACTATGCGATGCAATTCACGTTGGAATTACTCGAAGGTAAAGGGTGGTTTGTGGGGCTATTGTACACGGCAACTTTAGCAGGTCGTAAGTGCATTTTTTTCCTTCTGATCGTGTAAGTCTCCCCATAGCTTCTGGAAATACTTGTAATTTTCAAGCATAAAACTGATAGTAAAGGTCAGTGAGGGCATAGCTTCAAATTATAGGCATAGAATGTGATAGAAATAAGTAGGGAGGCCAACAGACTCAATGAAACTAAAAATTACGACTTTGCTTTTTTCATATTAAAAAAGAAATAGAAAATAATATCGCTCTTAAAATCATGAACTCGATCAAACATAATCAACAAGACTTAAAAAACCCACTTACGAATTTTAAGTCTAAATCTAATTTAAATGCCAATTAATATTCTGTAAATAAAGAAAAAAATTTTAAGAATTAAGGAAATGGATTTTTCAATTTAAATCAAGTGGAAGCAGCTTATCAACATGGGGTTACCTAATATAATTTTATATTTTTTTGCCTCAAGGTATAGATTATTACAATTTAAAAGAATAATTAGGACCCACCCAAAGCGATTTAAAAGTAAAAAAATAAAATAAAATTATTTAAAAATATAAAGAAAATGTTAAGCAATGAAGATGTCACGGGTGGAAAACGGGTTCTGACGAATCGTCGAGACCGCACTTTTATTAAAACGAAATTGTTTGGAGTGAATTAAATTCTATAGAAATTTGTAAAATTAAAAAACTAAAAAACTAAAATATAATTACATAATTTTATATTTTTATGATTAAAGAAAAAAGATTTATTCATAAAACTGTAAAAAAGAAAAAAGAAGAAAATTTCCAATGTCGCAAACGTCTTTAATTAGAGTTTGTGGCCGATGTCAAAAATCTTGGAATGGTAATTATTGTTAAAAACGAGTTATGGACATATAAATCAATAAGGAAATTTATCATTAGTCACCTAATTTATACTGTGATCGAAAGAAAAAATTGACATAAAATAAAATTTTAAAAAATGATGGCATATTTAATATCAACGACCTCTTTGAACAAAACTTTTTACAAATTTAAATATTTTTGACAAGTAATTATAAACATCATTAATTCGTGAAAATATTATTTTTATCAATTTTTTGTCTCGTGCCAAGGCTTTGATCGAAATCTCAGTAAATGCTGCAAAAAAGAGCCATTTATATCAATCAACATCTAATTATTTCTCACTTAGTTCTGCGCAGCTAATAAATTATATTTAAAAAAAAACCATTTGGGTTTCACACTGTATAAGAACAAAGGTAAAACCTTTCACACCTACGCTCCGAGACACTCAACCACACCCAATTGATCCTACACCATGGACAAATTTTATTATCCGTTTCTACTTCCGGAATCTTATAGCACAAATGTAATAAAAATCAATCAAACGAATGACTTTTAATTTTTTTTGACATATTCGTCCTTGCCATGCGGACGATTGGCCAACTCACTCGCAGCCTGGAATCCTTGAATCTAATATCAAAATTAGGCCTACCACAGACGACAGCTTCCAATGTCCTTCAACGAACACGGCAAATATTTGATTAGTAAAAAATAGCAAAGAAATGTATTTGTCGAAAGTGCCGTGTCAAGAATGACAGTGCTCAATTGACATTCAGGAAGGATAAAGCCTCGACTCGGCTACTCACTCTATTCAATATCAGATTTCTTAAGTGAAAATAACCATTAGTGTCTTCATGAAGTAAATGCAATAATTTACTATCAACTACGAATGAATATGTATCTGATCCACATTCGGAGTAAAACTGAATAGAAATGGTGATATTTAAATTGAAAAAATCCATAATTTTGTTTTTGATGAAACAAAAAATTCTTGCGGTAAATAATTATTTGCTGATGAATGTGTAATGGTTTATCTGAGTATGTCCATCTTAAGTAAACAATAATAACGAACTAATTACTAATTTTTTTTTTTAAAGTTGAAGATAATTTTAGTCATTTTTTTGTTAGTATTGTGAAACAAATTACGTAATAAATTTTGAGTATATAATAATTAAAAGAAAAAACTGATTGCAATGCACATGGTATGCCGGTTACACCATCCGACTGCATTCTGAATGTCGCTGTGACTGAAATCTAAAGTATTTGGTATCTAAGTGCGATCTGTAATGTTTGACAAAAAAAAATAAACCACACCCTATTACGACGATTATTTTTAAACTTATAGTCAAAAAGGATGGAATTTATAGCTAGGATTAGGTTATTATCTCGCTGATGTAATTTCAAATCCCCTTTCAATTATCCGTTTAATTGTGAAATATATCAGGCTTAAAAATATACCGAAATAACATTGCTAGTGTGGGAAATTAGGTTCTAATTAAATTAAAAGAGAAATCTATGAAAATGTACATAAAATTTATGCATCAAATTATGAATTATAGGATGTAGAAAATGAATCGTGGAAATTGGAATTTAATGCATTTATCGTATGATTTATTAGATCTGATAATAAATGTCAATGGTTGGGTTGATCAGATAACACAGAGCGATCGAAGTGTCCTCAACAACCCATGGCACCTTTCCTTTTAAAGAGCTCACCATAGGTTTTGCAATTTTCAAAATTACTTTGTGTAAAGCTTTTATTTGTTACTGACTCTCCTAGTGTTCGCTGAGCGACCCATAAATTTCCCGAAGTGTATTATCAACTCTTATGTGACATTCACAAATGCAATTGCCACAATGCAAGAAATAATCAACACGATTTGTTCACATTTTTCAGAAATAATTCTATGCATAATTAATGATTCAATACAATGTGTCATGTGATCAAATGCTTTGTATTGAAAACAAGTCTAAAAGAGAATAGGTCCCCTAATTATGGCCATTATTTCAATTGTACATAATTATTTATATTTAAATTAAAAAAATTTTCATTTTACCATTCAAACTGATTTTTTATTATCAATGAATTTTATTTGTAGAAGAAATTCACGGTTATTGTAAATTTTTGTCAAGGACAGCAAAATTCTTAATCCGATATAAAATGCAATCCCAGATTATAAAAGATAAATGGTCACGATTATTTAAAGACTTCTGATTTTAATTTAAAGAAACCCGTTAAATTCCACAGAATAAAATACTGAGAAAGTACATTATTAAAATTTTTAATAAAAGATTAAATAAAGAACCAAGTCTTTAAAAAATTCAAATTGAACTTTCCCTTTCATTATAAGTACAATTCTCGAGAAGAATAAAAGAAGAAAAAAAATAACCTTTTGCTTTATTCAGATTTTAATGCGCAAACTGGAACCCATAGTGTTAAACAAAAAGCTTTTTTTCCGTTCTCTGTAAAAATTTGAAAAAGCAGGTCAAAGGTGGGAAAAAATGTGCTGTAGACCATTAATTACCCACCTGCCGACCCCGACGCGCTCACAACTGCAATTATTCTCACATCTCTCTCGCCTCCAATATTTTTATCTTTTAACTTAATCAAAGGGTAAACCACTTATAGCGAAAAAGATTCCAAAAAATAGTGAGCGTGCGCTCCATAGCCTCACTATAACGTAGCCATGACTTCATTTATGGAAGAGCGCTCGCACACCGTGCCAGACACGAGCCAGGAATGCGAACACGTTCACTCGAGTAGAAAAAAATTCTTATCTTTTCACAAAGGTAACGTGGGACGAGTCTAACTGCAGTTAAAAGTATTATTGGTGCTAATAAATATTGGTCGTGTTAAGATATTTAAGAAATTTATTTCGTAATATTTTTTTTTTAAAATTTAAATTTTGTTCGTTCGTGTAACCACTTGACATTTTCGTCAAGTTCAACACGCATCGTATGATAAATAAAAGATTCATTTCACGTAGTTGTTGATATTCCTGCGGGCAGTTCATGTCACCAGTCAATCTCAGATGAGGTTGATGAAATTAACCATCAAATAACTGCGAAAGATTCGTCGAAGAACTGTGAAACTTCAACTCGCTTGTCTGGTACTCTTCAAGATTTAATTACTTACTTATTACAAACAACCACATTCAGTCGTGGCTCCGAAATAATTATTAAAAGCCTGAATTTTCTCGCACAAAAAAAATAGAAAAGTTATTTATTTTACAAGAAATAAATCGAATTTCACTAAATAGTCATATTAAATTGTATTTTTAATTTTCGTGAATAAATTCATAATTGCGGAATATTTTTATTTTATTTTCGTGACAATTCTAAGTCCAATTAACTTTAAGCAGATCGAAGCGCCAGATTAACACTTCATCCAGCGAAGTCGTTCATCTTAATGGGACTAAGAGCCCAAACTACACCCTGCAGTCATACTTATGTTTATTCCCTCGAATGTCTACATAATTCTTTCATTCTGCAACTGACTCCGATAGTACCAGGAGAAAAACCACGTCGTTCATCTAATTATTATTATACTCGAGACTCGCCCATCTTCACTTGCTTAATTTTTATGGCATTCTTCCTTTGAATCGAGATAGATATATCTTTTTCACATCATTTTCTCCCAATTATCGCATTTCTAATTTTTTTTTCACTCCTTTAATGTCGGCAATAAGAATTTTGAGATTGTCAAATGCGAAATTTAACAGGTTCTCAAGAATTAGCGAATAAAATTATCTGAGTAAATAATCTGGAACAGGTCAAGGAAAGGGAGAATTTTTTTTTTTTTAATTTTATTTTATCGCAACACGAATTTTCTATTTTCTGCTATTCATCATTTAAGTATACATTGCTTTTAATTGTACCACTACTAAACGGAATGCAATTATTAACAACGTAATAAGATTCTAAACGAGCGTCTAATGAGTTCATGACTCCTTAAAAAAAATTGAAATATTTTATTTCTAATTTAAAATTAATGTTAAAAAGTTGAAGAAGGAAATGGGAAAAGATTTTTTATAATGGGCAAAGGCCTAGTTACACCTCAGCTTAATAAAAATAATTTTGCATTTATTTGCATTTTATGTAAGAAATATTATTTAATGGTACTTAACAACAACAAAAAAGTGATTTTAACCTCTGATAACCACATTTATATTCACGTGGTTGAATTATTTAGAATAAAGTTAAAATTACTTACTTTAGCCTTAAATTGCGAGTATTAACTAATTTTCTCGACGCTTTTTTCTCATACTCTTTACGTACCATGACTAATCCTATTATTTTTTTTCTACTAACAGCTATAAATATTACGAATGTAATTTAAAAAAAAAACATATCGCCTTGGAAATCAGTCATGTGGTAGTGCACTTTATTCCCAATTATTCTGCTCTCTTTGCTCTTTAACTCGCATCTATGGATCGCAGTCAACAAGGCGTAACATTACTTTACAGGTTCATCCCATATTGCATCAACAGTAGCTGAGTAACCATTCACCAGAGCATTCAGTCATATCACAAGTTTACGTATAAACAATGAGCAATTACATCTTCCCCACATTTCAATTAAATACTATTTCACGAGTTGAAGCGAAAGAAAAGACTTTAATCTCACAAATTATTGGCCATTGAAATAAGCAAAACATATAATTAAAATTCAATCCTCATGTCTCTGTAATCAAATATCAATTTGGTAAAATATTCAAATTTTTTTTTTTTAGTATTAATAATATGTATTACAATAAATAATGAGGGTGGAATGTGAAATATTCAATGAACCAGGTGACAAATTTTACTTTTCTTTTTGTTTTGATTGCATATTGGCGTGATAATTTCCAATATTGGAAGTTTCTGATTATACATTTCAAAAATGTTTTAACTGATGTTAGAATAACATAAAAATCTAAAATGGTTTATTGATTTCCTTGTATTTCTTTTGAATTTAAAGTAATGATGCAATTATCTTACCAAGATTATTACCAGGCGTGGTCAGCTTGACCAATGCAGGGACAAAAATCGAGCGCAAGGCCAATATTAAAATACTATACAACATACCTTACTTTCATCAACAATAGACTGTCATCAAAAGAAAAAAAGTTCAAGATTAAAATTCCTGATAAAAGTAATGAAGAAGAAAAATATAAAAAAAATTCATAAGAAAAAAATAATCAAATTGTGCAAACACAAGAGGAAATCACAATTTTTTTATAATGATTAATGGATTAATTTGTTTTTAATTTTTACTGAAACAAAAGTTTTAAAAAAAAAGTTTAATTATTCATAATTAGTGCAAGTAACTTATAGCCTTGAAAATAATTATTAAAAGCTTTTAACAATTCAGAAGTTGCAAATGAAGCATTTGTCACGAGGTTGACTTCAGTTTTTTAAACGAACAATAGATACAAACCCAATTATTCACACATAAGGAAAACTTCATTATAAAGACAACCTCCTGCAACCAACTGATTTTTTTTCTTTATGCAACATTCGTTGGATTATACTGATGTGAATGAACAAATTCAAATTAGAGTTGCATAATATCCTTTGTGATCTTGTACATAATTATGTGCAGATTTTTATTATTTTATTTATAAAAAAATTTGATTTATGATATTCTTGCATTACGTAATTGAAAAATAAAATTTTTCAAAATAAAAATAAAAATAGTTTGTTGTAGCCTGTGGCGCCCTCTTTGCATGAATTTTCAAAGTAACTTGTATGAAATTAATGAATATAAAAACTAAAAATAATTAATTTTTCCAATAAACATCAAAGTATTTGAATGAATAAAATCTAAAAATTAAAAAACATTTTTTAAGATTAAAAAAAAAATAATTTCTTCGACGGCATTCATCAATATATTTATTGGCTAATAACTTATATTCATCATATAATTTGACGAACATTTTCCACCCGAGGCTGCATTAAATTGGTCAAACAATTTCAAAAACAATTTTACACAAAACTCAACATACAATTACGAGCTATGAAATTCTCTTTGCTTTCTCGAGTTATGCCCATTGCATATAATTAAAAAGACCAAAATGGAAGATTCCAATTTTTTTCGTCTCATCGTTCCATCTCGTAAAACTTCCTTAAAATGCTTTTCATAGCTGAGAGACGAACTTTTAATTTATATTAATAATATGGTAGACGCTTAAAATAAATAAACACAAAAAGAGCAACACACTTTAAAAAAATCTTTTTTATTTGTTCTGTAAAAGGAAAGGTTAAATTTACAATTATTAAATTTGCATAAGTACACAAAATTAGTTCAGAATTTAATTAGGTCAATAACTGTTAGCTTATAAATAAAAATAATGTATTTCTTGTCAACCAATGTATTGTTGATATGGAAATATAATTCAAATGAAGTTTCATTACCTCAAGAAACATGAAATGTCTGTCAAAAATTGTTCACCATATATTACATTCAGATAAATTGTGATTCATTTCGACAAGTTAATGAAGAGTAAATTGAAATTAAGGAAAATAATGAAGTGCTGACTGTTCAACAAGGAGAACGTCATGATTTACAAGCTCTTGAACAATAAATAATTTTTTTTCTTGTCCGCTGACAATGATATTAATAAAACATTTTTTTTAAAAATCATTTTTCACAATTGTAATCAATTGGCATTCACATTCAGTCATTTGTTTTACTGTTTATCAATTTCTAAAAACAAAAAACGATTTTTACAAATTATTCAAACCAATTGAAAACATAAAATAAACAGATGATAAATTGCAGTTAATTTTATGGTATTCCCAATTAAGACATTAGAGTCACATACAAACCCATTTATTTTTGGCAAAGAAAACATATTAAAGTTCAATTTTAATTTAGGCTGCTTAAAATTCACCATTATAATGAGATAATTTAAAGCCTCGATTTTATTACTCTTTTACGACCAACTTGCAAAACGCAAACTTTTTCCACCTCTCCTAGTTTCATTTCACTTTTTTTTTTCAATATCCAGTACTTTTCGAATTTCCCAACTAAAAGGCATTCAAAATTTATTACTGACAAACAAAAAAGAAATTATCATAAAACATAAGTGTCTACTCTCAAGGCAGTGAGCACATTTTTATTTTCGGTTTATGATGCAGATCGAGGTTCGTGTTTCGAACTTTGAATTTTGAAACATTCTTTTTCATTATATATTAATCCGAATGTTTGGTTTTACTTGTAAACTTATTCAATCGAAGTACCAAATAAAAATTTTGATCATGTCCCTTTTATTTGCATAAAGATCAATCAATTGCATTCGGACATAACTTCATATCACTTGTCAAACCGTAATGTGACTCGCCGTTTATCCAATGTGCTTAATGTGCCATTCAAGTTTTTAATTGAGGTTATTTTCTTAAATAGAGAATCAAGAAGTAATGAGTTTTGAGAGGCGAAGTCAAATGAGCTATCTGCTTATGTCACGTAAGAAGAGGCCAATCAAAATTTTTAACTGGCACATTAATCTCGTCTCAAGATTTATTTGGCTCAATTGTTTGTGATTGCAGGGCTGGTTTTTGGAGGCTGGTTTGATAGATGTGTAGCACGCTATTATAGTTTCAAAATGCTATCCAAATTAGCAACTTCTTTCCCAAGTGAATTTACTTTTTATATAATTTACCGAAAGTTAACTTACTTCACCAGATCATCAAGAAATAAATATATGCGATAATTAGTCAACAATAGTCGAATTCCACAATATGTAGAAAAAGTAAACTGGAAAACGTAACGAACAATTCATCTAAATCTTCTACAAATCAACAAGTGCATTCTAAATTTTAAAAAATTTAATGTTTTAAGACAATAAAACAAAAATACAAAGTTTTAGAAAATTGATTGCACCTTCTGTTAAACCATTAATATAAAATACAAATGTGAAAAATTTAAAAAATATAATTATTAAAAAAATTTTTTTTTTCATCATTTAAATGACCGACTAGCGCCAGGCGAGAAAGCATAATTCATCCAAGAAAAATATGGGCGGATAATTTCAACAAGTAAATAAATTTTCAAAGTCAAATTTCTCAACTCCCCTTTTGGTCAGGCATTTTGTATACATAGTATTAATAATGAAGAAACAACATCAAAAAAACAGCTGCAAGGCAATTACTCGGTGCAACTTTCTGCAAAGAAGTTCAGTCAGTGAGCAGTGAATCAACAAGAAATGTGTGTCTTGTCACAATACAAGCAAGCTACTGCTCATTACCCACGTGTCTTACAAATTACTCGCATATAAATATAAAACAACTTAAAATATTTGCAGTCGTGGTCATATTAAGGATTTTATTTAACTGTTAATCCAATTAGGAGATATTAAAAATTTATTCTTTGCATGAGATGTTCAGTAATTATATGCAAAATGTACTCTCATCACGCAACATTTCTTGTAATATGATCCTTGAAAATGATTTCCTCTATCATTTAATAAATTTAAGAAAAAAGTAAAAGAAATGGCAACAAATTCGTGACTTTTACCCAACCGGTTGATGGAGAGAAAAGAGACGCTTCTTTTTCTTTTTATTATTTATGATAAGTAGGTGGAACTAGTCACGATTCCCACGTTGACCTCCAATTTCAACAATATTATAAAGTACAGTTATCGACTTTATTTCGAAAACTGATTCCACTAATGCAATTTCGAAACTTGAATAAACAACAAGCATCTTAAAGTTAAACGAGTCAGAAAATCGATAAAAATATCTTTGACACTTTAAAACTTTTTTGTATTTTAGTTGAATGATAGTTTTATGCCATATATTTGAATAAGAAATAAAACTAAAACAATAAAAATCTTTAATTGTTGAATTTAGCTACTGATAAAAATCAAGAAATCATCTTTTAATGTCAATAACGTTTAATCTAACAAGGGAAGCCTCCAAAGTTAACTGCCTCCAATTGCATTAATTTTAAAGAAGTAAATGCATTTTTGTTTAACTAAAACAGTGCCGCAATCTGAGATAGCAATGCTTTAAAATAGATTTTATATTGCTAAATGTGTGGACTAAAAATGCACATTTTCCCATAGAGAAAAGGGACAATTTATTTTCTATGGCAAAAAATGCATTTTTAGGCTATAAGTTTAGCAATATCAAATCTATTTTAAGGCATTGCTATCTAAGACTGAGGCCCTGTTTTAGTTAAACAAAAATAGATTTATTTCTTTAAAATTAATGCAATTGGAGGTGGTCAACAACTTCGTAGGCTTCTCTTGTGAGTATAAATTCAGATTCAATTGTTTGCATAAATTTGTTTTTGGGTCAGAGCTCAGTTTAATCATAGTAACTGTAATTTTAAGTTTAATTTTGTTGCTGCATTACAAAAATGTCTCAATTTCAATTACAATACAGTAAACTGGCTTTTTGAAGGTAATTACTAACTGCCGAAGATGAAAGAATTATGGCAAAAGCAGTTGACCATCAGACCGAAAATTTACAGATAAATGGATTAAGAGTCAAGGAGTGATCTAGAATTATAATATAATGTACTTTTCCTTCTGGGAAACTAAAGACAACCACTTAATTATTGATTTATAATCATATTTTATATAATAAAAAAAAAGTTAAAGAACGAATAATCATTTTAAAAAACTCGAGGTAAAGAAAATGTTTAACTAATACTTATAAATTTTACTATTAACACTACTGGAACCACAAAACTAGTTAATGATGATAAACTGAAGTGCCTATCTTTAAAAAATAGATAATTTAAAAAACAATTTTAAAACTTTTTCTTTTCCCTATACATTCTGTAGTCTGTAATGACAAAAATTAAGACATGACCAAGAGTTCAAATCTCGTCAAGTTCTATCATTAAATATCGTCGCCAGGGGGTGAGTCCATCCTCTTGGAAATTTAGCCATCTTTGAATTTTTTTTGCAGATTAGTAGAAATAAGTCATCATTAAATAAGTACACAGTATAATTAATCATCCAACTATTAATCTGCTATTGATATAAAAAGTTTACTCAATATTCTTTTCAGTCTTTAAAAATTAACATAATTATTTTAAAATTTTTTATGACAATTTAGAGACAATTTTTCTCTATTTAAAAATGAAAGAACAAAAGGATTGATATATTCGAATTTGAAGACAAAATGGATATTGGAGAAGCAGAAGACAATGGGAATTCGGCGCAGGACAGCTATAAAAACAGTAACATGTGAACGACTCGCGAGACGCAATAAAGAACGTAACAGTACAGTGCGGGCGGTCAATCACAAAAATACAATACTTTATGTTCAATAATTCAATAGCAGTTAGAAATTTAAATTCCGCCAGACATTTTATTCAAATAAAATAAAAAACCAAAATTTTACCAAAAAAGGCTCATCCAAAAAGATTATAATTTTGAACGCTTCAATAAATTCTATAAATTCTATAAACCTTCATAATACAAATAAAAATTTAAGTCTAAATCCATATTTGCAAATTCTGAATTTTCAATGTCTGACGACTAGGTTCGTAAAACAGCCTCTTCAAAAATAACTCGTGATTCGCATAAATAATCGATAATTGCCTCAGAATAAGTACGAAAACTATATTAACGATTATTGTTCAACTGTTGTAACTGGTTTCTAAGATTCATTCGTCCTTAAATTTGTTAAACCAAAGTTAGTAATTAATTTTTCACTTTGAAGCAGAAGCATATACTAGCTACGGCGCACAGAACTGCTTTTGCAGACCATGCTACGGCCCTCCCAATGCCGTCGATCGTGTTGTAGAAGCAATGCCAGGAACTTCCATACTACCCTTCATTAGCTGTATCAAATCAGAGCCTCTGCCAATGTTTCTATAATTTTGAAAAGTAGTATCAATCCTAATTGTTGTATCATCTACAGTAAAATGTTTTTCCTGTAATATGGAATCTGGTTTAATAACTACATAAAATATTAGTATTTGTTTTGTTACTGGCAATGTAATAGTTCTCATTATGTCAAGATTGTAACTGATCACCCGATCCCGAAAGCTAACTTTGGTATAAGTTTACTTTACATAAGCATTCGATTTCAAGCATGACATTTTGCGAATACCTCAATTCGCCTGTGCTGATTCCACTTCTGAAATCAGTTTCAAGCGCTCTGTTCATCAAAAAAAGTTATCCTGATGAGAAAATCTATGTGTTTCATTAGGTTAAGATAGGTGGCTGCGTAGCGGCCACATTGATTAATTTACACTTTGCTTACGTAAAATATACTTGTTCCCTAACTTTTTTTCCAATGATGAATACATTTATCAACAAGATGGAGCTTCTAGTCATGTGGCAAAAAATAATGGATTACGAAAAAATAAATTATCCTCAAATAGCCCAAGTCTTAATCCCATCAATCAATGTAGAAAGAAAAATTTAAAAAGCAATTCTCAGATCAAACTATAAATAGTGGAAGATTCAGAAACCAGTTCAAAGAATTTAGTACAGAAATCACAAGAAATAATTGTTAAAGTTGTAAATACCAAGTCAAATATGTACGCATGCAATAATTTAGTGCTAAAAAAGTCAAAGAAAATAGTAATACATATTTCAAACATACTTCAAAACCAGACTAAATCATCCAAACATTTGTCCCAATTTATTCGATTATATTTTTGTTACAAACTTATTATACTTTTAACAGTTAATGCTTATTTACATATTTAAAAATGACAAATTTCAAATAAAAATCATATTTTTATTTATAATATTTTGGAAAAAGATTTCGCTTTAGGAAAAAATCCCCATATTAGGATGTAGTATGGTTTCCTCTATAATGCTTAAATTATAGGGTTTGATTCCCAGCAGAATTCATTACTTCAAGAAAATTATAAAAGCTGTTAGCCCCATGTTTGACCAACTATTCTTAAATGCAGAAGAGTAGTGGGTAGTAGATATGTTGTTCTGATGCATAAGATCATAAGAATAGGAAGATTTACAGAAGATCTACTTAACTTAACAAGCATGAACAGTAACAGTTATGGGATAAGGTTTTTTGTTCACACCATTCACATCTTACATAACCCATCAAACAAAATGAAAAATTGCAAAGTTTCGAAAAATCTCGTTGTTTCTCGTGTCAGCTCAAGATTTGCGGTTTGTTGTGATTGGCTGAACTTAATTGCTTAAGTTAACAATGAAAGCCTCTGAACTTGTCTGCCTCGAACTGCATTGAATTTAAAGCAACAAATCCATTATCGTTTAACTAAAACACTGCCCCAATCTTAGGTAGCAAAATAGATTTGATATTATTAAACTTATAGCCTTAAAATGCACTTTTTGGTGTATTGTGAGAAAAACTGTGCCACTTTTAGGCTATGACTTTAACGATATAAAATCTATTTTTTCAAATTGCAATCTAAGAATGTGACAGTGTTTTAGTTAAGCAATAATACATTTATTTTTTAAATTCAATGCAATTGGAGGAAGACAAGTTTATAAACTTCCCTTGTAAGTTACACCTTAATTCAAAATCAATTTGAATTAAGAAATTACATTAACAAGGGATGCTTCCTTACATGCCCGCCTCCAATTTGCATAAATTTAAAGAAACAATAATGCATCTGTTTACTTAGAACACTGCTCCGACCTAAGACCTAGTTCGTTTAAATAGAATTAATATTGTTAAACTTATAGCCTAAATATGCACTGTTTTCCATAAGAAAAAAAATTTCCTTTTTAAATTTGGCATTTTTATATAACTTTTAACTTAATTCTGACTAAATAAATGATTATTATTTTTCACAACACAAACATTTTATTTGAATTTCATTAAACTTCTATCACTATTTAATTCAAGATCTAACAGATAGATATCGTCAGCAACAACTATCAGTTCAATGAATTTTGACGAATTTGGCTCACATCCTACTAAATTCAATCAACAGCAGGCCAAAAATCACAAAAGAACAAAAATCATAAAAAGATACAATCGAAATTGAAAAAGAATAAGAAAATTCATTTTACCATGCCTAAGCAATAGATTCCTTAGTTACAGATGAATCAAATGATGCGCTTAATAAATATGAGGGCGCGGTTTTTATTTAAAAAATCAATTTTCTGCCTCGAGTGGAACCGCCTACATCCATGTATTTTTCCCACACCCACATTAGGATGAAGATGACATCCCCACTATTTAATGTTTAATATTAACACCCTCTTTTGCCACTTTAATTTCCACTGCTTTAAACGAAGCGTAAAATCGAACTATCGCCATCAAGCAAAGGAGGAGTTTTAGGTGGAGTCCGAAAAATATAATTTATAATTTAAACTAGTAAAAAACGAAAAAATTAGGTTCAAATAATTTCCTTATACCTATCCAGTTTTGACAGCTAAATTTGAATATATAATAATAGTGCTTCGAAGCGCTAAATTTCTTTTGTAACTCATCATTATGGCTTAAGAAAAATTTTGCATAATACATTAAAAAATCTAAATTATATATGGTACAGCGGTTGATTATAGAGAATCTAAATAAAAATCAAACTTTTAATGCATTTAAAAGCAATTCAGGCCTTCAAGCGTTTATACGAAATAATCAAAATAAATTCAACGTTTCAAAATCAGTTTACGTGCCTATTCTTGCAGCTAATTACAATTATAATATAAATATTTGACAACGTCAAGGTGGTCGTGCTATTACATTCTGCCTAAAAGAAAATTTCTACAACTTTTCCTTGTAATGAAAGTTGTATTTTCTATCTAGCCATGGTCTACCTAAACATCTGATTGCCATCTACACCCCATGGTTATTTATAAGAAAAAAAGTAAAAAAAAATATTTTAGATTTTGAATAGTTAAAGTTAGAGATAGAATTTAAGTTCATTTTTATTAGTTGGTAATATTGGGTAATGAAAACATGCTCACTGCTAATGAATATTAACTTTCTTTTGTTTACTGTTAAAAATTTGGGTTGAGAAAAATGTAATTCCATAACTAAATAAATCTAATCTTTTTTTTTAAACAATGAGGCACATTATTTGTGATTGCTTAGTTCTTCTATGCCTTGCCGGCAAATTTGGGGCAGGGAAATGTTGCCGATTTCGATTTCTGTTTTGGGGCATCGTGCCAATCTCAGGCAATCTTTAATATTTTTTTCCTCGTGTTGGCTTATACCGATTTCGTCTTGCTGAATTGGTTATTGGTGTTCTTGTTAATCCTGCATATAGCCTTTGCAGTTGTGTACAGGCGGTGTTAAGCTTTACTTCCTTCCTCCCTACCAAATATTAATTTTAAAGCACTTTTTCTTTCAACCTAAGATATTTCCATTTAGAATAATATTCTAGTCCAACATAATCATCAATTAAAAAAAATATTAAAAATAATCGATGTGCTGCCTGAAGGTAATTGATAAATATTCCAAAATTCCATTAACGGTTTTATTGACGATTGTTTTATTTATCTGCTGTGTTCAGAAAAGGAAGCTTTTCGATAGAATAAATAACAAAAAACCAGTCTAATTTTGTTTTTTTTGAAAGCAATTACTTTTTCTCTCATTCCTCATCGCACTAACAAATTGTTTAATTTTACCAAACAATATGTATAGTTCCTCTTATATGGATATAAAAGAAAGGTAGTCGAGGTAATTATTCTAGCCTTTGCCTACTAAATCATTGCGTGTGGTCTTTAAATGTAGTCAGAAACACATTGTATATGGGCCACCGCCATCGCCACACCCTAATTATGTGAATCTTCAAAATGAGAGGACTCGAAGGTCATTCTAAAGGTCGTGAGAAATGCTGAAATAAAGTACCTAGCAGTTCCAATTTAGTTAAATTAGTCTTATTAAGTGATTATGTCATTCATTCAATAAATAATGTCAATGTTTCGCATTTACATACACTAATGATACCAATTACATGATGTTAATTTCTTTAAGCAAATACCACTTTTTATAACAAATTTCCAAATTTTATTAATTAATTTTGAATTTATCACTTGATTGTGTAACTAAAACAGCCAATTAAAAATTTAGAAGAACTAAAATAGGTTAATAGAATGAGTGATTTCGTCTTCTTGCATACCTCAATTCACCACACCCAAATTAGTGCGAACTCACTTTGACTTTGGGCATTTAATTTTGTTAGGAAATTCCCAGAACTCTAAAATTTTACCTATATTAAATAGCGATAATAATAAGATTAATTAATTCATTATCCGCTGATAATGTACACCGATTGCACTATTAAATAATACAATGTAAAATAAAACAAAGTTTAAATACGACAATTTTTTCCTAGAATTAAATTCATTAAATTAAAGGTCAAGCGACGTGAAAATTCTTAAATAATTTTTTATATCTTGAAATGTGGACTTTTATCTAATAAAAATGATAAGTATTTTAATTTTTCAAAATGTTATTGTTTTAGGGTTTATATTTAAGTCTAAAGTAGCGAATTTGTGAATGAATCTAAAAAAAAATGGAACGAATGCATTGTTTGTACACTATGACGTCACAATGTATCAATTTGCCTTTCAATAGTTAAGTGAGGCAGATCAATTTTTTTTTTAGACTTAAAAATAAGTAGCTTCAAAGCTTCAAACAATAAAATTTTGAAAAATTTAAATATTTATCATTTTTATTAGAAAAATCTACATTTTAAAAGACATGAAAATTTTCATGTCACTTGACCTTTAAGTTATTTTTTTTAAGCATTGACAGAAATAGTTCTTTTAAATTTATTCACAAGTCAGTTCAAAAAAAATTATTGGGTTTTGCAATAAGATAGTCACGGAATAAATAGCCTAGTAAACATTAAAACTTAATCAACTAAAGCCCGAAAGAAAATAAATGCATCACATTTGTACTTGTCACACTCTTGATTCCCATGGCTATTTGCAACATTCATAACTGAACCTCCCATACATTACCAAAGATGAAATATTTAAAAAGTTTTAAATTTCAACAATTTAATTCGCTATCTTTACATCATCTTATTAAAAGATTAATTTTTCACTTTTAAAATTGATTAAATCCTAAAGCTGACTTTCAACAACTTAATTTCACTTCTCAACGTTTTTTCATCATCTAATATTTATTAGTCTTCAATCATTTCAAATGTTTTCATTAAAATGATTGATTCAAATTGCTTAATAAGAATTATAAAAAATTAAAAAACGATTTTAATTAAAAATGCTTTTTATATTCATAAATTATTCACAATCTTTATTTTTTGTATTTTTTATTTTCCAGAGAAACTATTAAAATCACAAATTTTCCACGGTTTCATCGATTATCACAAATTGGATTACACGCATCGAGATGTAATCACCTTTTAACCACAGAGGACAACCAACACATGTCACCAACACCATGAAATAGAGAACCAGAACCAATTGCAAATCTCGGAAAGTCGTTTATCATCAAACCCAAAAATTAAACCAATTATCATCATTAAAATAAAAAAATTCAAAGAATTATAATTATTTCCAGTGAAATTTTTTTTTTGAAAATTACATCTCCTTTACTTCCCAACAGAAGCATAAGAGGTCACATATTTTACTCAATCTGAAAACTAATTTCTTCCCACACTTGATCTACATTCAGTCTTCCATATCTTGGAAGCAAAGGCCTACTTTCACTTTCTCCAAGGTACTCCCATTACACACAGACCTTTGTTTACAAACAGAAGCAACTAAACAAAAAAAATTAATAATATAAATAAAAAATTCAAACCAAAAAAAAAATCTTATTTTCTTTAAACAATAGACCTTACAAATTACTTTTAAAAATATGGCTTAGTCGTGCTTGCGAGTTTGAACCTAACATGTTATTAAAGGCGAATAATTAGTGTGTATTGCAAAAGGAAGGCGACGCTTCTGGTCTTAGCTAAAAGGCCAGGCCACACATTTGCTTTATCGATTTAAGAGATAAAAATACAAGAATAACAGTTTGTATATTAGAAAAAAAAAATATGCAAGGTCATCGAAAGAAAGCGTCTTAATTTACAACATAATTATAAACTTTTTTAAAACAAATAAAATTATCACATGCCTCCATTTTAGATTTTTCATTCAATAAATTTTTTTTTTTTTTTAATTTTTAAAATGTCTTTTTTCAATGTTTACTTTATTATAGTCATCAATTTCACTTTATCTTCCAAATTTGGTATTAAATTAAATCAAAACAGAAGTCAATAGATGTGAATAGACTAGAAATGGAGTGAATTAAGTCACAAAAATTGATTGGATAAAAAAAAATTTAATCATATTCCAATTTACCTTTATAAATCATTTCTTTTTTCTTAAGGATGTGTAAAAGAAAAAACATTTGTTTAAAAAAAAAGTGTAAAAGTTCAATGTCCCAAACTTTTTAATTACACATTTTCTTGCTACTCATCCTTAATTTACAACTGCTTTAAAATCAGAGTTGATAAAATATGAATTTTCAACAACACGAAAAAACTCTTTTGTCCATTAATGTATCTCAATGAGTTTGCTTATTTTCGTATTTAGAAAAAAAAAATCTTATTTTAAAATCTATCATCGTCTTCTCACAACATCGAATTCCTTTTAATAAAACAAAAAGTTGGAATTTTTTAAACGCGGCAAGAAGTTGCTAAACAGCTTGTAATCCATTCACGAGCCACGTGTAATGCGGTAAGTGGAATTTTTTTTATTGGGATAATTTCATAACTTTTAACTTTTTTTAAAAAAATAAAAATAATAAATTCAAACCGCGATCAGAAATAATTAGATAAAAATCGACCAGATTTATGTATATAAAAATCCAATGTTAACTTCTTTTCTTTTCTCGATATACTTTTTTTAATTACTTGATTTTACCTGAAATGAATATTAAGCACTCAATCCTTATAATAATAAAAAAAAAACTAATGAATTCAATTTAAGGACAATTACTAAAAGTCAACTGTTATCTCACATATGTAAATTCACATTTAAACTTAATTTGATCTTATCATAAATGAAAAATTTGTCTTTGATCAAATCCATTAAATTATTTTTCCTTCGATTTTTTAAAAAGTTCAAAATGTCCATTCATCACCCAACATTTCATTAACTTCATGACCTCTTAATACCCTTTTAGCTTTCAATTCTTTGACACTAAACTTTACAAAAAAAAATCAAGGCTTAAGAATAATAAATGTGAACATACAAACACTCCCTTCAAAATGTCCATGTATCACATTCTTATTTTAACTAGACTGAAATTAAAAAGGAGTTTAAAATATTTAGTTTGGAGTACGTGCAAGTGTCAAAACCACTAAATTCTACTCCCACAGGGTCATTTGGTATTTATGAGAACTCGCTTCTTCTCCTCCCACATATCAATTGATTAAAGTACAACTGAAGACCTCCAAGTGAGCTTTTACCTGATTATTTTCGCGCGCTGTCCACGCTGCATATCAAAATACGCATTTACATTTTAACTTGAATTTCAGTCTGTTCTGTGCCCAGAATGGCGAGGGTCAAATGTCGTTTCCGAGTACAAATAAGGCCTTCGGCTGACGTCGTCATGTGGGAGAATTTAAATACTCAACTGACACTCGCTAATGTAAAATTCAGGAAATTATTTGCGCAACGATTAATAATGTAAGTGAGATTTCCAAAACTAAAATATTTTTGCCTAAATTAATTTTTTTTTAAATTAATATTTAATACCAAACTTACAAGGCAACTAAACGAATAAAGAAATGATATTTCGTTTGTGGCTAAATTGTAGCTAAATAAATCATTGTTGGTCCAGAAAAAATTCTTTTCTGTATTTTTTCATATCGCAACCAACAATGATATATTTCAAATCAAACTTATAACTTTTTTCAAATTGTTTCTAACATGTAATTTGGCTGTGTATGAATACACTTTGGTTGCCTGGCAATGTAAACTTTGGAATTAATTTCAAAGATCCAATAACTGGATCCTAAGATTACATAATGATGTCACAAACCCGAATTTCTATCTTTTCTTTTAAAATGGCGGTTTATTTAAAAATACCACTGGTTTATTAAAAATTTCGTAAGTAAATCAGAATATTTGCTGATGAAAATATTTATTTACTTAACCTATATTCACTTTAGATGTCAATGCTCGAAATTTATAATTATGCATTGGCAGTTTTGACACGAAATCAATTTTGTTTATCAAAATAATTAATTATCTGTTCAAATAAAAGAAGAAAGGAAAAAGTCAATGCTTTTTTCATAAGGTAAAAAGAATTTAAAAAAAAAAGCATTTGATAAGCGAAATAGAAAAATGTGAACAATCAAGTTTCAATGAATTGGAAAAAATTTTGTATTTGAATTGTATGTAATTAAATTAAATTCAGTTTTTGTTTTGCAATTTAAGATTAAACTCAATTTAAAACGATTGTTTCTATCATAATGCCTTTTCTCAACATTGTTTAAAGTCGTCTTTAAAAAGTTAATTTCAACATTTTCTGCATTCTCATTTTAACTGTATTAAATATTTAAAATTGAACATTACAATTCATGTGAAATAAATTTTTAATATCAAAAGTCTAAAAATCCAAATTTAAATTTTTTTTTAATAAAACTATTTTTCAATTTCAAGATTTATTTGCTTTCTCATGATTGTTAACCAGAACACAATGGTCGGCTTTTATGCTTTATTTGACCGTTGACATGGACTCTCGATTGCAAATCATCTTTTCACAACATGACATCCTTTTATTTATCAATCAATTACAGGTTAATGCGATAAAACGAAGTTAAAGTGAAAACAACCCAATTTCGAGCATTATCACAACCAACACCTAAAATGAACAAAAATAAAATAAATAAATCAGCAAATATTCTGATTTACATAAAATATTCTTAATAAACCAATAATATTTTTAAATAGACCACCAATTTAATGGAAATGATAAAAATTTGTATTTGTGACATCAAGATTTGATTAATTTCAAAGTTTACATTGCCTTGCAACCAAATAGTTGTATATACACAGCCAAATCACACATTACATATTAAAAACAACTTTTAAAAAAAGTTTGATCTGAAATAGATCATTTCTGGTTGCAATCTGGAAATATAATCTGGGCCAACAATGATTCATTTAGTCACAATTCGTATAATACCCTTGTTAGATAATTTTAAAAATACTTATTTTTTTTACTTATTTTATTTTTCACTTCAAGTTAAATTTTTATGATTCAATAATTGCACTAAATTATAAATCAGATTTGACTAAGGCATAATTTATCTCAACAGGTTGCACATATCAAATTAGCAAAAAAATTAAAACTTGTAAAAAACAACCCTTTAATATGTGACAAGAATGAAAACTACAAATTTTATCCACTGACATTACGAATGTGTAATGAGAATATATGTATATAAAAATAATTTTTTTAACCTGTTATCACATCCTTAGCTCTGATTCACCAATAAATTATGATCTGGATTTGCAATTACTAAAATGTGTGAAAACATTGATATGGAAATCCATCTCCAATAGAATTTTTCTTTTGTAAAATTTTTTTCTTCTTTACACCTTTACAGCATTAAATATTGATTTACCTCAAACCTATTCCTTCCTATTGTAAACAAATAATTTTACAACTTCCGTAAAAATATCAACATTAACATTTAAAATATAAAAAAATGCAAATGTGAAAAAAGTTGTTTTTGTTTTCCATGCCCCAAACTCGAACTAACAATTTCTAAGTAAATTATATAGCTATAATCAATTTTAAAGAAGGCCAGTCTTAATTCATGTATTCCACATTCCTGACAGGTAAGGGAAATTCATCTTCATCACCCTGAAAAGAAAACTGCATTTACCTTGAAATGCAGACCAGTCCATAAATAAATGCTTGATAATTATATGCTTTTTTCATATGGACTGGATCAGATACATTTACAGATGTCTAAACTAGAATAATAATTACTATGGATTTCATGTACATTTACTAGTTACACAGCGCCATCTATTGTTCAGTATGCAAAGTAAAGTATTTGTTCATAATTATTATGATTCAAATTAATGCAACATTCTAACATAATTGATCTTAATTATTAATAAAGGTAAATAAAAAAAATATTTTCTTGGTTTTAATATGTTGTCAGATCGATTTCAACAACTTTTATGTTCTTGTATATCATGTAATTTTGTTTGGGAATTTAATGCAAATGATGTGTCAAAATTTAATTTTCTTTGTGCTTTCAGTGACAGTCGATTTTTCAGTTTCACTTACCTTGTAATCTAAACATCGAGATGTCAATCAATGAAGTATAATTAAAAAATTTGTCAGGTGAGTAGTAGCATAAAAACATAGCAAATTAAATTATAATTTTATAATGGAGGTTAATAATAAACATATTTTAACATGCCTAGTTGTTGACATTTTTGTTTAAAGATAGATAAAATATTCTATTCAGGATAAAAATGGTTCTCTTACGATCTAAAATTCTAAAACATATTACGGTACCTTGCGGTTTTCTTTTTCTTATAATGATCTGAACAAGTCGTAACATTTTTCCTCCATTTTAAATTTTACTTTGCTCCGTAGTTTTCTTCAACTTTAATTCGATGCTGTATTTAAAAAAGATAGAATTAGTTCTCTGTCAATTTGATCCGAGAAAATAAACTCTTCATTTTAATCAGTTGTCCATATAAACTCATATAGGGATTTACTTACAATCTTAAACGAATCACCTTTCATTAGGGTGATTCGTTACAAGCTACAATGTAAAAAGTTAAGCCTAAATTCAACTTCAGCATTTTTCGATAATACATTTGCTTTTTAAATTCACAGAAACAAATTTTGATACTCACATTTACTTTATTTTTCTTCTAGACGGTTTTATGAAAAGGAAACTTTATAGCAAATGAATAGATGTTGAGATATTGCAAACGACGACATGACGCAATATGTGCCATTGCGCAGTTTTCGCGCCCAATTGTCACATGTTATAGAATAATCCAATCATTGCAGTCTATAACTCTTTACATATCTGAATAATTTTTTTCGCGATTATTTTTAAATAAAATAGAATTAATTTGTCGATTTATTTGTTTTTTTTTTTAAAAAGTTTAGAGAATGTAACATTCGTATGAGATTTTGTATAAGTGGGATAATGAGACACTAATGTACATCAACTAGAGTAATTCGAATAATCCAATTAAAACAAAATGGTTTGCTGCCCAGTTGTCGAATTTAGAAATTTGTGATGGTAATTTATATTTGGGCAAATTTAGATTTATCTATGTTAGTAATGTAACGGGATAAAAAGTCCCGTATCGTGTTTTCGAGTTGGCCAACCGGAAGTGGTGCTAATACATTGAAAATGGGATGGCAATGATTTAATTCTTTCAAATAAAGGAATATTTTTGCCTATTAACCTGTTTATTGTCGTTATAGTTTGTATTCTCCTGTATTTTAGTGTATTATTAAACTTAGTAAATTAGGGTTACATTTAGCTCTAGCCTAAGGGAGAAAGCACATGTCTTCGTTATTCAAAATGACCATTAGATGGCATTTGGATGGAGGACTATGACCATCTTATTTGATTAGATGGAGAAGGTGGAGTCTGGGTACCCAAAGGATTTAGATTGTGTACAACTCCCCTTTAAGATTAAAGAGGATTAACTGGCTATGAAAAGCCAGTGCAGAGTTAGAAACCTTGCTTTATTATCCATGTTTGTTATCATGAAATAATCTGTATGTTTGACTTTGTCACACTGATTATGTGTCTGGCACAGATGAGCAATCAGCTTGACGTGGAGATACCAATAGTGCGACTTGACCCTGGTAAGGGACCGCAGAAAAACACCTCATCGGGATCTGCTTGATGTGGGGACGATGATGAGGGCAAACCCCACATTGATCCGGTTCATGGGTTACACGTTCAAAAGTCGTTTATCCCATGTCGATATAATATCGATGGGAACGTGTTAGGCAGCCGGTTGGATTTGCTGTTGACACACTTGAGGAGTAAAATGCGACTACTGACCTGGGTAGCGAAAAGCGTAATTTTGAACTTGCTAATGACCTTTACACCCCGAGATTGTGAAGTTATGTCTCTTTTGTTATTTCAGCCCCAAATATGATTTTAGATTGTGCAATTGCACGATGAATAAGATCTATGTATAAAAGGATATTGGAATCACTTCATTCCAATCGAGATGCTGAAGTTCAATGACCCCCTGTTTCCAAAGGAAGTTGAATGTAAATCTAATCCATGCCAACCAGACAGATGACCAGATTCCGGATTCGATGATTAGTTTGTCAGAGAGAGCGCGTTTAGGATTCTCAGGCTAATATAATTATATTAGCCAAAATCCTATCACTCACTCTGCCAGTGTTTAACTGCCTTTTTTGTCCGACCTTGAGTTCAATGAGGAAAAACCCCCAGACGCGTGTAAACTAGATAAGTAGTTTTGTTGCTTTGCTTATTAGTGTTAGTTGGTTAGGTGATTTGCAATAGTTAAAGATTGCATAGCATTTGACTTGTGTTTGTGTGTAAATATTATTTAGCGTAGCTATTAGTTTAGTTTAGTTTAAGTTTGGAGTCTATTTTGACTCCATATCCTGTCAATGATAATATTTGATGATAGTGATAACAACCTGATTTGTTTGATTTGTTGGTTTGCGCGCTCCAAACCTCGCAACCGTTACATCGTCGTCGTTGGTGTTGCATTCGCCTCGGGCCTCGTCTGCGCGTCGTCGATAGATCGTCGTGATGTGTCAATTAAACACATTCTTCGTTGATAATAAATTACTCGTCATTAATTGAACGGAAGTAATTTATTATGATTAAATACTAATTAGCAAATACATTAGTGATTTGGCAATTCATGCCAGAAGAGCGATAGTCGTATTAGAAAACGATTGACTTATTGGCGCCAAAACTTGCCAATAAAACGTACATCACGATTACGTGATATTGCCAAATATGGTGCTATTTGGACATCACCTCGTCCCTCGTTTCCCTCTCGTGACAATACAATTAAGTAAATTACATACTTAAACACATACGCCAACATGATTAATGTTAATGTCAATTGGCTTTATTAATTTCTGTGTTTGTTTTAATTAGTTTTACTACCCGTTATTAATTTAAAGTAGCTTTATTGATCTTTGTCGTGATCCGGTTTTTATGATAAAATAATGAACTTTAAATAAAATTGAGCGTTTAAACCTATTACTCCGTGAGAAGCAAGATTCAAGAAATTGGTACACGATAAAGTTAAATTGAACACAAACTTTATTAAATGTTAAACTGGAGCTTGCGCTTTTACAATCTAGTAATTAAAGCGAGTTAACATATAGCTACTTATCCAAAATATGCTCTGGTCCTTAGGTTCACTACGGTCACGCGTCGGTGCTGCTAGAGTCTTATCCGACACTTTCCTGTAGGTTCTAGGTGAGCGGATTTCCACGATGGGATGGCCTCCGTCCTCGGTCACTCCGTGCGTTGCATGCGGTTTGATCGTTTGAGGTGCTTTGAGGCGTCTTCCTGAGTTGTGGTTTTTGGTTTTGTCTGTTGTGGGTATGATTGTTCTGTCCCTTCCGGTCGGGGCTCCCATTTATAGGCATCCAAACAGGAAGGGTGATTGAAAACAGATGATGGCCAAAAACCTTGGCCATTGGTGGAGAGGGACAGCTGACGGACGGTCATTTCGTCGTCACCTGTGTCCTCAAGGTGGTGGCTGCTGTGCTTTTGTGCATCCTCCAAGAAATAGAAAGGAAAAGGGTTGTGAACCCGGAGTCCCTTTTGTCCTCTTGCTTGAAGGACGCGACTCATCGTTGCGTCCCCCCCTCGTGACCCAAATCTGGGGTCACGACATCTTGTGAATAAATTGTAAATGATTTAAAAAAGACGAAGTCAGATAATTCTTTAAGGGACCGGGTTTTAGTAATTTTTAACCAAAATAATGGCTGTGGGAAAAATCACCATCACACTGAAATGCTCGAGAAAGTCACAAACTCAATGAACCACCTTACAAGCTCTCAATGAGTACTTTCAAAAATTAATCTAGATTTTGCTCCAAGCACTCTTGGCGTTCCAAAATGCCAGTGGAGTTTACTCTAATTTATTTGCTCCCATGCAAAAAGAAAGAGCATGTTCCAGGAGCATGCTTTTTAAAGCTTGAAACACTGATAGCTTGCACTACTTCGGGAGGAAGAGCATTTGGTGTGAAAACATGACGGCTTAATCCGGTCAGTGGTCACGATCCAAGTGTGATCTAACAGTGATGTAAATTTATTAAAAAAATTGTTTTTATCAAAATTTAAATTTTAAATAAATAGCTTCAAATAATATTATTTTTACTATTTAATATTACATTCCAAATAAATTAAAAATTTTATAAGGTTTTTTTTCTTGAATATTACACTCATGTACAAACACCAGTGAAACTACTCCAATCATTCAAAATCCCTGGTTTACTTTATTGTACTCAAATTCTACTTTGCTTGGAGCAGAGCAGGACCATGGAGCAATTTCTAGAGTAATTTTTTAACCCACTCAATCTTGAGTATGCTCAGTTTGTAATGGGTAAAAATCTCATCTACACTGTAAAAAAATAAGTATAAGGTGTTTAAATAGAGACAATTTACTCTTTTTTAGTAGTAAAGTGTCTCTTGTTTAGGCTCTCGTTTAGGAAGAACCAAGGGTATCTTTGCAAAGACCCCTCGTCCCATGGCTTGACGTGCAGCCAGACTTCAGGGACGAGGTCCGCTGAGAGAGCGTCTCGGGACCGAATTGCTTTAGCCTCCGCCAAACTGATCAGCGCTCGGCGGACGTGCAGGAGATGCTGCCAAACTCGCATCTTGCCCTTTGATCTCACGGTTACCCGCGTCCACTAGAACATGCAGCGCCCTCGGTTAAAGGCCTGTGCCAGTGCCTGACATCTGAACTGCTCCAAAATCCTGCATCCAAAAAGCCTGCATAACTTGCAGACTGGATGTCCAAGCATCCAGTGGGGTTGCCTTGCCATTCAGTGAGTTCTAGCCACGGTCCTATGTCGTTGTTGTAGCCTGACTGAAGTAAGGGGCTAAACATGGGCACAGGTGAATTGAGTTCTGCAACAATCGCAGTCTTGAGAGCCACATGGAGGTTCAATGTCTACGCACTGGGGTAATGCGTCATACTATGAATTAGACTCATTAGTAGCGATCCTGCTACTTGGGGTTTAATCAACAACATCCAGGGGTAATTTAGGGATTGGTGCTGTTAATTCTTTGCTCTGTCAATTAATCAGATCATTTCAGGGGTTTGGAAGGCTTTCTGAAATCTTGGCAGGCAAGCCAGCGCTTATTGGGTCACCGTCGTTCACAGTAGCAAGTTTTTTGAAAGCATTTTGTTGAGCTTTGTGATTTGGGTACGCAGATTTGGGTACCATCTCTTGCTGCTTTAGGGGTTTTTGTGGGCATTCTTGCGATCAATGACCTGACTTATCGCAGGTAAAACACGATTCAAGTTCTGGTTTGGGCTTTGTGTTGTCACGAGCTTTGTTGACCAACTGTTGAGGGCACGCGAACTCGCAAGTCCCTCGAAACGTCTTCTGATTTGGTTCCTATCACTCGACTCTTGATGTATGGACAGCATATTGTTTATTGTTTGCAGTTTTTGTTCGTTTTAAGTTGCAATTATTTTGACTTATTGTTTGATTGTTACTATGTAAGAATTACCAATTGTTGTTGTTGTTGTTGTTGTTATAAAAAGATGGCTGCGCACGGTGTATAAAATGGAATCTGACAATAAATATGGATCAGTTATAAGGTTGGACACGCCCATTACTTCAAGGAACCACGAAGGGAATTAACATTGGTGACGAAACCCGGGACCTTCTCTTCTTAATGACATATTTTGTGAGTTTTTCTGGCTTTACAATACAAGACTGTTAAGTTAGGCTTATCATGAGTGGTCTGGAGAGGAAGAGAGGGGGTTTTCGTGCATGGGTCACTAAGACAGTGAATTCCATAAAAGAGGATATCAGGAGTAACAACGAAATGGCTGTGCAAGCTCGATTGAAGATCCTGATCGATAGCATACAATCTCTGCGAGATTTGGATAGTTAGATTCAGGCTGCAGCAGACGCGACATTCGATTGGGACAAGGAGTATGAGGTCCTCGGGAATTATGAACTGAAGATTCAATATGGAGTAATAGCTTCGGAGAAGTTCTTAAGTAACGGGTCTATTGGAAGTCAGGCCCAGCAAACGAATGTACCTGCTGTGAATGTGAAGTTACCATGTCTATCTGTTCTGTTGTTTGAAGGAAATGTGCTTGAATGGCAGCAGTTTGAGGATCAATTTGTTGCGGGTGTTCACGCAAATACGAAATTGAACAAGGTGGACAAGTTTCAATATCTGAAATTCTTTTTAAGCAATAGAGCTGCGGATTCGGTCAAGAATATTCGGTTGACAGCACAGAATTATGATACAGCATGGCAGGAGTTGAAGAGTCAGTTTGGCCGGGACGGTAGAATAATTGATGCTCATTTAGATAGTTTGCGAGCTCTTGAGGGGTTGCCAAGCTTAGAGGAAGATGATGCGTTGGGACTTTGACAGTTATATAATAAAGTAGAGATACATATACGGGGTCTGAAAGATTTAGGGGTAGATATTGATGCTATAGGTACCTTTCTTTGTTCTATTATATTGCATCTTCTACCAGTTAGGATGATGAATTAGTTTATTCGGTTGCATAAGAACGATCGTATAATTTTTGCAACTTTGGATAAGTTTTTTCAAGAGAAAGTTTGTTTGGCTGAACACTCGGCAGATCTGAGCTTACGCTGTGTTACGGCAGATCAACATGCGAAGACCAAAGGTATCCCAAAGCTACGTGACAGATTGGTGGGGACGTTGAGCGCTTTAAGTGTCACTGAAGATGTGCCTTCTCAGTCTTTGCAGAGAAACTATTCTTGCTACTTTTGTGGGGAAAAGGGCACTATGCTAAAATATGTGGGAAGGTTGTCACCGTTGAGGAGCAAAGGGTGAATGTGCAGGTGGCTGGTAGGTGTTATATTTGTTTAAGTGACAAACACCCAGCTTTTTATTGTCCTTTTAAGAAAAGACGGTGTCAGAAATGCCAACGATATGGACAGAAACGACTCCTATGTCAGAATTTGGGGGGTGGCACGGTTGTTCAAACTGAAAGAGGTCAAGCAACGGTATCAGTTACTTTGTCTGTCTCTTGTCAGCCTTTGTTGTTTTTGCAGACGGTGAAATTATGGGTTCTTGGGGCCAACAATCGTTGTTTAGCTCGTTGTCTTTTGGATGGGGGAGCCACCAAAGTTTTATCTCTTCGCAGTTGGCCAACCAATTAGCTTTGCCGGTTATACGGAAGGAACGGTTGAAGATCAGTCCGTTTGGCCAAGCTAGGGTTGAGCCTAAAGTTTACTCTGTTCGGGAGGCTCAACTTCAGGAACGGGAGATGGGTACAGTTTTAACGGTAGACCTGTTGGAAGTGGAGTGCATTTGCGCTATTCCTTCTGGTACGGTTCCATTTGAGATTGTAGAGTGGGCTTCTAAGTTTGATGGTGTTTTGGCTGATGATTTCGTGGCTGTTTCTGGTGGGGAAGATATATCAATACTTGTTGGGGTGGATTATTACTGGACGATTAAGACTAGGGAGGCAATTAGAGTTTCTCCTGCTTTGATGGCAACTGAGACCTGCTTTGGGTGGGTTTTACAGGGGAGAATGGATGCGGTTAGGACTCCGTTGCCGGTGGTGGGGGTTTGCCCTGTGGGTGTACAAGGATCTGTTGAGATGGATGGGTTTTCTTTGCAGAAATTTTGGGATATGGAGTCGGTGGGGTTGCGAGAGAGTGTTATTGGGACTGGGTTTTCGTCGACGGATCCGGTGCTTGCCACTTTGAAGCGGGAGATTGAGCATCAAAAGGATGGCCGTTATTTGGTTGGGTTCTCGTTCAATCAGCAAAGCAGGGAGCTGTTGGATAATCGGGTGATTGCGGAACAAAGGTTGTACAAGTTGATGGACTGGTTTTCAAGGGAGCCTAGCTTGTTTGAACAATATCGTCAGGTCATGGAGTCGTATATTGAAGCTGGCCATGTGGAGGAGTGTGAAGGGTTGCTTCCGAGAGGTCCTGTTTTTTATCTGCCACACCATGCTGTTATCAAAGAGTAAAGGCTGACAACAAAGGTCCGGGTGGTTTTTGATGAGTCCAGTGGAAAGCCTTCGATAAATAAATGTTTACATTCAGGTCCTCCTTTCAATCCTGAGGTCTCACAGTGGCTTCTTTGTTTTAGAATGTGGAGGTATCTTCTGCTTGCAGACATCAAACAAGCCTTTCTTCAAGTTGGACTAAAGTTAGATTCGAGGGACTGTCTACGATTTTTATGAGTTTCTTCGGATTGGTTACCAGAGATGAATGTTTGTTTGACGGAATATCGTTTCTATCGGGTTCCTTTTGGGATAAATACTAGTCCTTTTATGCTAGCGGCTGTGATTCGTTATCATGCTTATAACATTGGGGAGTTGGCTGTTGCTTTGCAGATAAACCGGAGTTTTTATGTTGATAATTTTGGGTCTGGTGGGAATTCGTTAGAGGAGGTCAAACAGTTGTATAGTAATGTGAAGTAGCTGATGGGGGATGCCAAGATGGATCTGTTAAAGTGGACTTTTAGCTCTTTGGAACTGTTGGAATGGTGGACTAGTGTCGGTGAGATGAGTGTGTTGCCCTTGTCGGATTCTACGAAGGTGTTAGGTTTACGGTGGATGAAAGAGGAGGACGTCTTTACCTTTGAAGGGGAGAAGATTATTAAGTCTGTTGGAAATCAACGGGTCACTAAGCGCCTGGTTCTGCAGGTGGCAGCGAGGATATTTGACCCATTGAGGTTTCTTTGTCCGTTTCCGTTGACCCCTAAACTTATTTTTCAGAGGTGTTGGATTATGAAGTTGAAATGGGAGGCTTCTTTACCCTTGGATTTGGAGACAAGATGGTGGGTTTGGGTATTGCAGCTTGCAGGGTTATTGCAGATTAGAATTCCTTGTTGGTATCTGGGGTTATCGGATTCTGAGAGAGTTTGCAGTTGTACGTTGCATGCTTTCTGCGATGCCAGCGAGAGGGCATATGGTTTGGTAGTTTTTGTGCGTTCCGGATCTTTAAATGACCAAGGGATGGTTAGTTTTGCTATGGCAAAGAATAGGATAGGTCATATTAAACGGTCATCTTTACCGCATATGGAGTAGATGGGTGCTGTGGTTGCTACACGGTTATCACACTATGTAGCTGAAGCTTTAGGGTTGGATCCAGGTTCGATTTGGTAGTGGACTGACTCGATGGTGGTTTTGGGTTGGTTATGGTTTTCCACTCAGAAGAAAGGGTCATTTGTGTTCAACCATGTAGCTTATGTCAGGGAACGGACTGAGGTGTTGAGGTGGAGACACTGTAGGGGTTGTCAGAATCCAGCAGACCATCTAACGTGGGAGTGGTCATTGGACAAGTTGGCAGGTTCAGTAGGGTGGTGGCGGGGGCCTAGTTGGTTATCATAGGGTATTAACAAATGGCCTGACATTCTAGGCTCCATGGGGGAGATCCCCCGAGAAGAACTTGTCACTGTAGTGCTAACTGTTCAGGAAGATGTGGAACCTGTTTTTGAACCAGGTCGCTTTAGTTCATTGTCTCGGATTCTGAGGGTCACAGTCTATTTGTATCGGGTTTTAGATTGTGGTCAAAGGAGAATTGTATCCAGAAGTCGTTGTATGTTGGCAACAGAGCTGGAAAGGGCGTATCGATATTGGATCGGATGGATGCAAAGAAGTTTTTTCTTTCAGGAGATGCGGTCCTTGGCGGCGGGTGATAGGATATTCGCCGCATCTAAGATCGCTCTTTTATCACCGTTTTTGGATGAGGATGGATTGATGTGTGTGGGAGGTCGACTACAGAATTCTGATCTGCCAAGAGGGGTCAGACACAGCTGGATATTACCTTCGGATGGTCATTTGTTGTCTCTTATCATGTTGAATATCCATAGGAAGTTGGGTTATGCCGGAGTACGGAAAACCTTGGCTGAGTTGCGTGGTCGTGTTTGGATCGTTCAAGGTCGGCAGGTTGTCAACCGTGTTATAAAGACCTAGATATGCTGTCGGTGGGGGGTGAAGCCCGCCATAGTGGAAGAAGCTCTAATTCTGCGAATCGTTTGCTTAGGAAAGCCCCATTTGCGATAACCGGGATTGATTTTGCAGGGCCGTTGTTTAGCTGGGGTGGTGGCATGGGGGGGGGGGTGGACAAATTGTACGTTGCGTTGTTCACTTGTATCGTCACGCGTGCCCTTCATCTTGAGTTGGTCTTTGGTCTGGATGTAAATCATTTTCTTACGGCGCTGCAGAGGTTTCTCGCGAGACGTGGGATTAGTGAGTGTATTTATTCGGACAATGCTTGAACTTTCCATTGTTCAGCTTTTGAAATGAAACAGTTTGCGGGGGTGACCCGTAGTGCGGTTGTTCAGGATTTCTGTGCATTTCATGGGGTCACCTGGAAATTTACAGTTGAGAGAGCTCCATGGTGGGGTGGATGGTGGGAGCGGTTGATGGCTCTGGTGAAGGAGCGGTTGGTGGCTCTGGTGAAGGGGCGGTTTAAAAGGATGCTCGGGAAGGTGTTGTTGCAGTTTGAGAAACTCTTGACAATTTTGACAGAAGTGGAAGCTATGATAAATAGTCAACCACTAACTTACATATATTTCAGCCCCCAAGAAAGAGAACTTTTAACCCTGGCACATTTTCTTGTTTCGGGACGCCTTACTTTGCTTCCTGATCCGACTCATCAGGAAATGGTTCGTTCGGTCAGTGATCGGGAACTGCAGTTGGTTTAGAAGAGACGGAAGAAGTTTTTGGACTAGTTTTGGAGAACATTCTCGAGGGATTACCTTCGTGATCTGCGGTCGGCACATCAGGTGCACAACGCAGGGGCTCATTTCAGGTTCAAGCAAGGAGATGTGGTCCCGGTGATGGAGGATTCCCTTCCGAGACTGAGATGGCGGCTTGGACGAATTGAACAGGTCTTTGAGGGTCATGATGGTCACGTTCGATCTTGTCTGCTTCGTGATTGTAACCAAAACCTGTTGCGACGTCCTGCTCAAAGATTATGTTATTTGGAGTCGTCCGACTCATGAACTGGGCGTTGGAGGATGTTGTTTATTGTTTACAGTTTTTGTTCGTTTTAAGTTGCAATTATTTCGACCTATTGTTTGATTGTTACTGTGTAAGAATTACCAGTTGTTGTTGTTGTTGTTGTTGTTGTTATAAAAAGATGGCTGCGCACGGTGTATAAAATGGAATATGACAATAAATATGGATCAGTTATAAGGTTGGATGCACCCATTACTTCAAGGAACCACGAAGGGAATTAACACACGTATCTTGGGTCAGTATGCCGGGGCTGTCTGGGTTAAGTACAGTCTGTTGACGTATTTCTTGCTGTCTTTGTCAACAAAATAGATTGGGTATTCTTTTTTGCTTTTGAAAGTCTCGCTTGAGCTTTCGGAACTACTCGAGGCGTGATTACTAAAGTTCTCGTTTTTGTAGCCACGTACGCTTTAGTTTGCGTTTTGGGGGTGGAATGGGGATTGGATTTTTTGGCTTCTCGCATCCGAGCTTGAGGTTGGCTCAGTGCGTACTGCCATGTTGGATGGAGAAATCCGTCTGTAGACTTTATGGCCGCTTTCATTTGACTCCTGTACTCTCTTTTAGCAGCTTTCTCGCTTGCTGATAGAGTAGCTTGGTAGGACATGGTAGGACTCCTTCTGGTGGTAAGATGATAAATTGATTACAATAACAAAAAACCCACTCACACATTTCTTACTAAATATTGGCATATATTTGAAGCTAAACACATTGTCTTCAAGAACATCATGGAAATATTCGTGCCAAGAATTGTACAAAGTGTATTTTAAATTTGTTTTTTGGGTTTAAAGAAAGTTTAGGTTTCTTTTGTAAGGGTTCATTGTCTTTTTAATAATTAACAATTATACCATTTACAACCGACAGACGGAGGACTCGATTATATGTGTGACAAATGCTGAGCGAAGCGTATAAAAGAAGAGTAGGGTCAAAGAGCGGGATCGCTCTTACCCTGGATTAATATATAATATCATGTTTAACGTTTTTTCATTGCAGTTCCTTGTAGTAATATTCATGATTAAAGTAGTGTTTAGTATTTTCAAGTTCAAAGCAGATGAGTGGTTTATTTCGAGGCAAAGAAAAAAGAGTGAAGAGACAGTAAGCTTTAAGAAGTAGACAAAGTACAGAGGCGAGCAGGAGCGAACAAAAAAGAGCGAGAAAGGATTAATCACATCTTTAAACTCAAAAACAAATTTATAATACAAATCTCAATTGAAAATCCATCATTTTCACACTTAGTACAATTCTTGTCAGTCGATGCAACATGTCATTCATAATTCCCATGTCTTGCAAGGTCAAAGTAAATCAAATTTGCTTATTTTTACTTGGGCCATTGACAACAGGCTAGCTTTCCATTCACTCGAAGCCCAAATCTTTTTGATTCTATTTTCAAACTTAAAATTATTTTTTGTATAAATATAACGAATTCAACATTACCTACAGTAATTTATTTAACATAAGTGGTACGAAGTATACAAAATTTCATATTTTAAACTTAAACTATGACGAAATATTGTTCGATTGCAAACTTTAGATGGAAAAGTGAGTAAAGTAAAAGTTTAAGTGATTATCTTTAATGTCCACGATAAAAAAAATGGTTTTAATAAACATATGGCAGCAAGGCCATTCTAATTTAAAGCAATACTAAAACAATCAGAAATTGTAGTTACGCAGATGTATTTAGATCGGCAGCCATTATTGTCTGGTATTA